>VXBX01008058.1:234461-259116 GCA_013400415.1 Scytalopus superciliaris
CTTGTTGAACTGCTCGGCACGTTCCCACCGACCGGGGCGGGCGGGCATTTCCAGGCGGGCATTTCCCTGGGCGCGCCCGCCGCCTCCCGCTCCGCGCCCGGAGCGATTCCATTGCTTGGGGAGGGGCAGGGACATTTTCTCGGCAGGAAGGTCCAGTGTAAGTTTATTCGCGGCTTCCGCCGTTCCGTGCCAGCCATCGGTTCTGCTCAGCATCCCCCGGGAGCCGCGGGAAGCGGAGCTGCCAGGTAAATGCGCTCTTCCCTGCCCGCGGCGCTCTGGGAGGCGGCTCCGGGCTGCGGGGCTGCGGGGGCTGCTCGGCACGGGCTGCGAGCTGCAGGCAGCGCTTAATGGCACGTCTGTCAGCGGGCAGCTCGAGGGGCCGTGACACATCCCCGCGGGGCTGCGGGAGCCGGGGGTGCGGGAGCCGGGGGTGCCGAGCCCCGCACCGCTGCGGGTCAGCCCGGGCTGGCGGAGCGCTCGGTGCGGCCGCGGCCCCGCAGCCCCCGCAGCCCCCGCTGTCACCGCTGTTACCGCTGTCACCGCTGTCACCGCGGTCCGTGTTGTCCCCGCAGGCC
Organism: Scytalopus superciliaris; assembly: GCA_013400415.1. NCBI lineage: Eukaryota > Metazoa > Chordata > Aves > Passeriformes > Rhinocryptidae > Scytalopus > Scytalopus superciliaris. The sequence continues at coordinate 235,037 of VXBX01008058.1, forward strand.
GGGGGGCGCCGCCCGCAGCCAGCCCGTCCCCGGGGAGGCCCGGCGGCTGAGGCCGCCCGCCGCCGCCGCCGCTTATGCAACACATCATCGATAACCACCCCGACATGGCCACGGCGCTGCTGGCGGGCGAGAAGCTGAAGGAGCTCATCCTGCCGGGGCAGCAGGATGACAAGGCGGGCGCGCTGGCGGCTCTGCTCCTCCAGCTGAAGCTGGAGCTGCCCTTCGACCGCGTGGTCACCATCGGGACCGTCCTCATCCCCATCCTCCTCGTCACCCTCGTCTTCACCAAGAACTTTGCCGGTAAGGGCGGCCGGGCGGGCAGGGCCGTGCTGCAGCGGCTGCGGAGCGGGACCGTCGGTGCTGGGAGGCACCTGCCAGGGCCGGCGGGCGGGGACGGCCCGAGAGCCACCTGTGCCCGGGACGCGGCGACTCCCCCTCGCCGCGGTGTCGCCGCGCTGTCCGCGCCCTGGCGGGGCAGCCGCCGCCTCTCGCCTCGGCAGGCGGGCGAGCGGTGGGGAGGGGTCCCCAGCCAGCCCCCCTTGGCGAGCATCCCTGCGGGGAGGTGTTCCCTGCCCTGCAGCAGCTGAGAGCCAGCGAGGGTGACATAGGTGCAGGTTAGTGCTCCTTAAGGTGGGTCCTGAGCTGGACCCCGGGCTGACGTCAAGCCTTAACCTGATGTCAACTTCAGGCATCTACAGTGTGAATGTTAACTGGCCTGCCAGGGAGGGGCCGATGCTTTCATGGAGACTGATACTATATATGGAGCCGTATGCACAGTGTGCTTTGCCATATTGTGGCAGTGGAATTCACCGGTGTCTGTTTCTGTTGAGGGCCTGCATCTTGCATACATCCCGTAAAAACCCTGGTTTGATTGCCCATCACCACCAGTCTGGGAAGGTCATGTTTTGATGAGCCTTGAAAATTACTGATCCAGTAAACTGTTAAACACCTCTTTGGCCACTGGCACATATATAAACATTGCTTTCCTTTGTGAAGTATAGGCTTGATGAGTGTAGCTCTGCCAGTGCTTGACTCCTTTTAAATGTCCCTTGAAGCTCCATACTGAAGATCTGTGGGGAATTATTAGCACTTTAATATACAGGACTGACCTGTCAGTCTGTACCTTGTGCTGTTGGTGAGAACTGGCTGTTTTCAATCAGTTTAAGCATACCAGAATAGGCTTTTGCTTTGCATGCTGCTGGGGGACTGACTTCCAGCACTTAATATCCTTAATACTTGTTTTCATTATGAGATAAATTGCCTAGAAGAATAACTGCTTACAAACAAAGCCTGGAGATTTTCCTTAATTATACTTAAAACTTTTTCAATCTACCTCAGTTTTCAAAAAAATAAACTTATATAGCTCAAGATTTTCAGCCACAGGAAACAAGAGCCTTATTTTCTGGATGGTCATCTGGGGGTGTCTTGGAGAAACCAAGTTTGCAGGGCATATGAAAACCAACTCTTCACAGCAACTGAAAGACAGGATTCAAGGTCACCTTTGGGGATCCTCTGTGGAATGCAAAAGTTTTGTGATCCCTTCCTCTGTAGAGAAGTAAGCTAATAAAAAGGCAATCCTGCAGAAGCTCACAAGAGTGCATACTTACTTACATGTGTGCTTTCATATTGCTTGACATGTACAGTTTTGAAACTCAGTAGGCCGACAGACAACCTTGGGTGCAGGCAAGGTCATGCCCCTCTTCATGTGTGTTCCTTTACATAGTGCAGGTTTCCTAGCAGAAGCCCTTTGATGACTCAGTGCTTGTTCAGACAGCAGTAACTTGCTCCATATGAACAAGTCATCTGAGACTGCAGATTGTGTAGGAAGTGTCAAGTCTAAGAGACGTTTATACAGTGGATGTCCCTCTGCAAGGCTAAACTGATCCCCACACATACATGGAAGAAAGGGGGTCTACTCAATTTACTCAAATCTGCCTGTATTTCTGCAGTTGAGTTTATTTTGTGCAGTGGGAGACTATTCTCTAGGCTGACAGTTGTGCTCCAAATTTGTTTTTCAGAAGGACTTAAAGCAACATCCCTTAATTCTACTTACGGACTGCATATTCTGATTTGATCCAGTAAGAGCAGTAGTCTATTGTGTTCTGCCAAGGCAAAGCTTATGAGACATCATAGAAAACAGAGTTATATCTCTGGAAAAATGTGGGATAACATTCTTCTCTCATACGATGTCATGTGTTTGTTCAGATGGTCTGCAGTTAGAAAACTAATATGAGAAAAAAGAAAAAAATTACAGATACAAGAGAATGTAGCATAAAAACTCTTAAGTGTCTGGCAAAACTAAAAAGATTCTTTTTTGAGGTTGAGTTGAAGAGTTCAGGGTTAGTAGTTTCAATTCTGCTTCCACAGAGTTCAAGAGCAAAACTTTTATTAGTTTAATGTGATCTGAATCAGATGTTACTCTTTAACAAAACAGTATTTACTTGGACTTCTTTATTAAGTCAGACTTGTCCAAAGACACTGACCCTCGCAATAACAATTGCTCAGCTGGATGCATACTTATTATTGATTATACAGGTTGTGTTGTTTCACCCAGGCACTGTCACTGATCTTGAAAAAAATTTAACTTTACATGCTTTAAATACTGCTCCTTCTGTGCAATTTAAATAATAGGTATGAAAGTACAAACTTTGCTGATAAAGTTGAGTAAGGTACCTACTTGCCGCTTTATTGTGAATATCTTTGCTTTGGGCACTCGTGCTTATCTAATACTTTTCATTATTCCTCATTCTGTTAATGATATCTAGTGGAAGCCATGGGAAGATACCCTCGTGCTGCTAAACAGAAACAGCCCGTTTCTGTGGGTTATACCATCTTATTTAATCAGTATTGGTAAAGCTTTTGGAAAAATGGTGTGTACACTCAAGACATAAAAGTGTAGGTGTCTCAAATCAGTGGTTTCTCACAAAACTTTTTTGCTGAGCATTGGAAGAACCTGCATGGTGAGTGGATAGAGGAGATAAGAGCCTCTTTGTGTCTCTGATCTACCTTCGAGTTTATGTGAGTGCAAAGCGTAGCTTAAAGCACAGTCAAGAGCAGCTGTACAGTCTGTGCAACAAGTGTAGTGGGAGTTGCTTGGCTGAGCAGTGTGGGCGTCCTTCCTCACAGGAAGCCTCGGCATCCCAGGGCAGCAGTGAGTCTTCTGGGGCCAGAGGCTGCAGTGAAGCACACTTGAAAGCGGAGTTCAGTCCTATGACCCAGGACAAAGAAAGAGCGTGTTGTTTATTTAAAAGATTGTAATGAACAACCTTAAAAATCATTATGTCTGTAGTATAATGTGTTGTATAGTGTATTGTGCCTGTGGCTGGAGATAAAGTTAGTTAATTATGTTGCTTTAGTGCCACGGGCAAAGTCATTGTGTAGGTAAATGCATGTGCTCTTCATGTAAGTGATTTGTCTGCCCTCGAATTGGAGTGTTCTGATCTTTACATCTCTTTTGAGAAATTAAGTGATAAATTACTGCTTTAGTAGCATAAAAGGCAGGACCTAATTGTTTAGCAGATACTATACTGATGTTCTGAATACATAACAATCCATCTGAAGTTAATATGTTACAAAAGACTTCAAATTTGGTATTGCGATTTTCTTCTATTACATGTATCTTAAAATCATAGAATGGTTTGGGTTGAAAGGACCAACTCCCTGCCATGGACATGGACACCTTCCACTAGACCAGGTTGCTCAAAGCCCTGTCCAACCTGGCCTTGAACAGTTCCAGGCATGGGGCATTCACAACTTCTCTGGGCAGTCTGTTCCAGTGTCTCACCACTGTCAGAGTAAAGAATTTCTTTCCTCGAGTCCAATCTAAACCTGCCCTTTTCCAGTTTAAAAACATTGTCCTGTCAATACAGGCCCTGCTAAAAAGTCTGTTCCCATCGTTCTTAAAAGCCCCCTTTAAGTACTGAAAGGCTGCAGTAAGGTCTTCCTGGAACCTTCTCTTCTCCAGGCTGAGTAACCCCAGCTCTCTCAGCCTGCCATCTTCGTACTCTATTGATCTGATCATTTTTATGGCCTTCCTCTGAACTTACTCTTGCAGAGATTTTCTGTGCAGAGGGTCCCAGAGCTGCATGCAGAACTGCAGGTGGGATCTCAAGAGAATAGTGCAGAAGGCCTCTTGGCCGTGCTTCATGTTATGCAGCCCTGCATGCTTGGTGTCCTTACAGTGTGACTTGAGGTTAAAAAAGGGGCTGTCATCCTTGGTTTGCTTTTGCCCTATATGTGAATCTGTAACATAACCAGAATTTATTGAGAGATAAGATTTTTTTTTCAAACTTCACTGCTAGATGGCAGTGCATTTGGGGTGAAATTGAGCTCTCTGCAGGGGGAGGATGAAGGGCATACACGTTACTAGGATATGCTCTTGAGAGTTAAATTCAGGCTGCAAAGGGAGAGTAGGAGCTTGACCACTGATTTCAGTGGAGACTGGAGTTCACTCTAATGGCTGAAGTAAGATACAATTCTTGCAACGACCCCCACTTCCTAAACTTTTTTCATAAGAGGAAACAAAGTCACTCAGTTAACTTACATTGTAATTTCTGAGTCTCTCAACTCTCTAATGTTTTTCAACCAAACCCGTGTGAAAGGACACTCCTACAAAGTTAGTTAACATAAATCCACGTGCTGTATTTATACTGGGTGTAAGATCATCATAAGATCACCATTTAGAAGTGATATTCAGCTACCCAACACAGAGAAAGACCACATGAGCACAGGAGAAGAATGAATATTGTTTCTCTTTCTAAAACTCACGTGTGAACAGACTTCATATAAAACCATCACATCCTCTGTTTAGAAGCCAGTGTATGTTGACCTTGAGAATAATAAGGAAAGGTTTTGAGGCATTTTTCTCTGACTGAGTGGATGGAATTGTATTTAAGAATGAGTTTCCTGAAGTTGCAGGGCTCTCAGTCCTGGTGAAGGTGGCTACAGAAGGCAGCTAAGAGAAACCTCTCCATGTTGAGACAACAGTGTGTGCAGTTGGTGGTCCCAAGGGAGCTTTGGTTTGCTGTGATGGTTTTTTTTTAATTCAAGGTAGCAATTAAATTTTTATTTAAATACGAAAGCGAATGTGTCTGACGTTCTGTCAGAACAGTGACATGACCCCCATCACACCCCAGGCATCTGCTGGAGCACTCATGCAGATGTATACACGGTGCTTTGCACTTGTATTTGACTCTGAAGGTTTGATTTCTTATAACTAATTTATCATTTCCTAGCAGTTCGAGCATTTAGTTATTCCTGTGAAAACTAGAAGTAAAATACAACCAGGGTGAATGGAGAGTTCAGATTTGATAGTAGTGCACTGTCCCAGTGCATGAATAGGTGACTGTACCAGGTGCTGGCTGGTGGTGAAGCAAATGTGGAGCCTGTAACTCTAGGTTGTCACTTTTATCTTTTCAGTTTAGCTGCATTGCAGGCTGCTGGGTTGTTCCCTTTCCTGTGATAAAGGTTTTGAGGTTCTTTTTTATTGCAAGTGTTTCCTTGTTAACATAAGCCAGCCTTAGGTTAATATTTGATGATAAAAATGGTAAACCACCAAACTTTTAGCGAATTGTTAGTAGGTAAGGATCTCAGTTATGTAGTTCTAGTCCACCTATAGTCTCTATTGGGTTTCAGCAGTTGGTTTTAGTTATAGTGTTTCAGTATCTCCTGTCAAGGGATGGTCAGTCTGGAGTGGTATGGATCTAGATAAAAAGGGATTAGTCCTTTAAAACACTGCACTGCCTTACCATTTTCACTTTCCTTCTAAACCACACAGAATGTGCAATATTAGAAAGCAAGTCATTGCCAGTTTGAAGTGGGTCTGTTTAACGTGCCATGTGTTTTTCATCCTTTACTCTCCGTTTTCACGATGCTACAAGTACACACAAGCCACAGGCACAAGCAGGATGCTGCTGGGTCAGCAAGTGCTGTATTCTGTCCTCACTGACTGGCAGCGGGTGGCAGCCTTTTGTAGTGAAGTGTCTCATGGCCTTTGCTGAACTTCCAAGACACTTTTCTACAATCCAGTAGATTGAGATACTTGACTTCCATGATGTGTTGCTTAGTTTGTTTGCATCACTTAGTGTTTTTAGTGAGTGGTTTAAGTATTCCAGTTCAGTGCTGTGCTGGGTTCAGAAGCAACACCATCATTAATGTCTGTGGGAAGTTCTCTGTGTAAGGGACCAGAGAGTGGTGGGCCCTAAAGGAGAATGTGTTGCTGTTTCTTTTCTTTTATCTCCACAGTACTGAAGTATTTTGGTTTCCAAACTGTTGTGGTTGAGGCACTGCTAAGTCTTATCCCTCTTGTACAGTGCCTCGTGCTTTCCATGTACAGTGAATTAGTCTTTCCATATTGCAGTCATGTTTGCTTTTCTCTCAAAAGCTGTTAAATACCAGTACTTTTTTAAAATAAAGCAAAGCAATCATCCAGTTGATTTTTATACTTTAGTCCAAAGCCAAGCTTTGGCATTGATTTCCATGCTAGGTTTATAAAACAGTGTCTACACAATACAAAAAACATTATTCAAAATACTGTATTTCTGTGTCTCTTAGCAGTTAAATAGCTCAGCCATCTATCATCCTTCTGCTAGAAAATTTTCAATGGAAAGAGACAGTAAGTGAAATGACTGAAGGGTCAGTTCATGTTTTTATGTTTAATTTTCTGATTTGTAATCATTTACATAAGCAATGCCTATTTCACTTTGTAATATAGTATACACATGAGTTCAGTGCTTTCTTTGCTTTTCACCCTACAGTATATGTTGCAGATTTCTGTATTGTGAGATGGAGTTTTATTTTGTGTTTCTGGTCAGCTTTTCTAATCTGTATTTCTGTTTCAAGTTGTGGCAGGATATTTACATATGCTTACTTAGGTGACATCTAATTAGGTGACTTTTGATCTTGTTTTCTATTTTTATTCTTTAACTGCACTTAAAGCCACATACAGTAAGAAAGTAAAGATGACATTATTCTTATTGCTAAGAGTACAGGGACAAAATGTTTTGTGTACCTGATGGCACCAGTGCAGAAGATGTTTCTGAGGTAATATTACAGAGAAAAGAGAATTGAAGGAGTGTCTCAGTACCACTTAAGTGCCTTCTAAGCATGCATTTTTTAAAAGGGTTAAATGATACAAGCTGGCTGCAGTTCCGCTGCTGGCTGTTTGCATTGCTGATGGAATTTTTCCCAAAGGCTTAGGACAGTTTGCACATGTACAAACAGGAGGTGTGCACAAGATATACAGGCTGGGACTCTGAGTTTTGATCATTTAAAGATTTGCAGTTACACAGGTGAATGGCATATAGAAAGGTATTCCTGAGGAATTACATGAGCCATACTTGTGTAATCACTCCTCTGCAGTTCCTAACGATTACAGATATTTTTCTGTCATAAATTCCATTTCTCAAACTTCATCAATACACAAACATAATTTTTTTTTATATAGTGTTTAATGACTTTGTTTGCATTACTAACCCCTTCATTTTTTGAAGTGTCATATATGTGAAGAGGTCCAATATGTGGATGAGTTTTATCTTACTACATGTTTTTGGATAATTAACAATTTGAGCAGATGCTCAAAAATTATATTGTTTAAAAGGTACTTAATTTATTCACCTTTGTCAAGCAGAAACTTTGTGAATAAATAAGACTAAGGTTGAGACTATTTTTCAAAGCCACCCTCACGTATTTGAGGCTCTCTGTTGTCTCTAAACTAAAGAGAAATCATGCATCCATGATGCGGAGAAAATCTCAGCTTGTGTGGTTTCTTAGATTCTTCAAGAAGAATCTGCATCATCACCGAGTTACTTGGTTCTGTCAGTATTAAAAACAACTGCAGTGGGCACCCTCAGTAGGTATACACCTTTAATTACAAAGGCTGAATAATTTTGCAGTCAGCTGGCATGATTCGTGTAGGGGTTCCATTTGTTTCACGATACAGATTTATTAGAAGAAAAACATTGAAGTCAGTGCAGATATTTACATAATTGGGGATTTTGTCCCAGGCATGTATTACATCCTTGCACTTGAACTGGGAAATGCAGCAGTTCGTTATGATAGCAAGGTTTGGGGATTTGTTTGCTTTCTTTTAGTGGCACCGTGCCTGTCATGCAGATTCACAGTTGCTGGAGCAGTGCTGCAGGCAGGTGCTGAGATGCGTGGTGTGTTTATTGCAGCTTAGAGCTCACTGACTGTTTCTGGAGCATTTAAGTTACATGCTTAAGTGGTTATTTCACATTTTGAGGTTGAGGTACCTTATCTTTTGCAAGATCCACATCTTCTTTGGGAGGTTCAGAGACCTCCATACTGGAACTGACAGAGCCTGTGAGCAGCTGATTCTTCTGGCTCTGCTGTGATGAATCAAAACAGTTGTTGTACAAACCCCAATTTCTCTACATATGGAGGAAGAAGGTCTCCAGAAAGCAGTAGACTGGCCATCTCTGCCCTCTAAATACTATGTTATTAAAATAATATTATGACCTAATGAGCAATATATTGATCTTTTTCTTCTTTTTCAGTATGAATTTTTCTGGGTGCTATGTTTATGCCAAGAAGTACTTAATACAAGCCATCTTTTTAATTTCTGGTCATTAGATAACAATGATGCAATAGAACAAACCTGTTTGCTGTTGCTTCCTTTGCTTGTATTTTGCACTAGACCCTTGGTTTAAGAAGCCAGCCTTGCTTACTTATGATCAGTTTCACTGGATTTTTGTAATTCATTTCACTTTGGCATTTATTCTTGCAGTTTACTTTAGGTATGTCTGTAGTCGACATTATCATACTCTCTGGGTGCTTGTCCAGTTGCTTTGGGCTTCAATCTCTAGAGGGCAATTTCTGAGCACCCAACATTGTTTTTTTAATCTTTGCAAAACGTTTAAATATTATTTTCACACCTTATAACTTCTCCTATGCAGAAGATCTCTACATCACCGAAGTTCCACTCACCTCCTCATGTAAGCACTAAAATTAGAAGTAAATGTTATTCAGATCTCTTTTGTTAGATTGTCTGCACAGCTGAATTTCATTAATTATGTTTTGATGAATACATTCCTTTAAATTCAGATCTAACCTTCCCTCAAATCTTGGTGTAATACAGAGCAACATTATAAAACAGAAACACACCTCTATGTATAAACACAAGCATTGTAATTTCCTTCCAGGTGTTTTTTGTGTGTCACAGAGCTCTCTTGATCACAGAAGGAAATGCTGCTCGTGAAGTTCAACAGTACAGTCACTATAAATAAGCTCTCTTTCCAGTGACATTACCACCATCCTGCATGGCCACCACATGGTGGATGGTTGCTCATTATTGAGGAAAATTCCTCTATGGGAGAAGCCAAAGGGATTTCATTTAGGTGTTTCTGGACTTTCTGCATAACTGTTACTGTATCTGGAATAATCTTCTCCGACACCCTTCAACATATCAGCCAGTTAGGAGTAGGTATCTTTTTCTCCTGACTAACCTGGACAGGTGCTACAAGTCTTTAAGCCTCAAATTGCTGGTAAGGGAACTTCAGCATACCAGCTACTTTTAGAAGAGCCAGTGTTTATAACATACAGGAAATATAGTTCTGTAAATTTGTGTATACAATAGAAAAGTGCAGTGTTAATTTATTGATTCTGCAGATTCAAAATATGTGCAGTTCAAGTAGCAGTCCTGCAAGGTAAAAAAAAAAAGCAAATTGGAAATATGGGGACACCTGTTGCTGCCCTTGCACTGCAGTTACCCCTGTGGGTGATCTATGTGTCTTTGAAACTGCTTATCTACATCTCCCTCATTATGACTAATCCTTGTAGAGTACAGGCTAGTAACACTTCATAGCAGCAGTGGTTTCCTATCTCATTTCTTTAGGGACTATCTTTTCAAGATTTTTTTCTTAAACAGGACAAGTGGTTTCAGAGATTGGGCAAAAAAGGCTATACCTTACCTTGCTGATCATGGAGAAATTTGTACCTTAGGAAGACTTCATGAGCATGGAACCTCTATCAGATTTGGAAAGAATATTCCCTAAGAAAGGTAATTGAAATTTTGTTTTGTTAAAGTAGTAATTCTTAATAATTAGGTTGCTGAGTTAAAGCTTAGTTTGATGGATGTTTTTCTTATTCGTATGAGTAAACTTGATGCATTAAATAGGGCTACTAAGTTGATACACAGAAGTAATGTCAGGGATCCATTCTTATGCTGTACTCATTTATAACCTTTAAATAAAGTAGCTGAAATGAACTAGTTAAGGGAGTTTTTCCTTTTGCTGTCAGTTAATTGAGGTATTAGCCAGCATTTGTTAAAATCATATTCAAAGCAGAGTTACATATTCCCTATGGACTATGTGACTGAAATGGAAAACATGTATACTGTTTAGATAATTATTTACTTTCTTAGACTACATTTTCAACCTCAGTAACATGAATGTTTTTTATTCTCTTTTTTTCCAGAGAGAAGAGGATCCAGGACATTTCTTCTTTTCCATTTAAAAATTGCTGAGAAAGTACTAAATAAATTATTTCTGTTTCTTAAAATAAACAGTTTGCTACCTGCTTTCTTGTGCAATCCTTTTAGTACCCAAGATGAATGAGGCATGCATGTAAGATCGCTTACATGAACGTGACACAAAGTAAGGACAGCAGTATAATAAGGAATACCTTTGTCAAATACTAGCATTTATTGCTGCATTCAGGGAGTTCCTAAATAACTTTGTCTGTTCGAAACTTGTATACTGGGAAGTGATGGTCAGGGAGATTTGGAGATTCTACCTGAATTTCTGTTGAAATTCTGTGGAATTTCTCCCTACGGTTAAGGGGAGAGTACTGAGTGCATCAGAGATGTTGACTGGATTGCCAGCTTTTCTTCATAGGCAGGTTGGGCACAGGTATGAGAATGATTTAGCATCCCTCTTGAAGAGAGCAGGAGGCCTGTTGCTAGCAAGCACTAGGCCAGGGTGAGTCTGTAGTACATTTTACTCAGTAAGTATACATATCAATATACTTACCTGATACTCAGCTCAGGTCTCCAGCGTGAGGGTTTAGGCACTTGTCCAGGGGCTGAGAGATTCAGCCTGTTCAGCAGCACCTAAGCACCAGTTCTGCTGTCTACACCCATGCAGGGCCATGGTGGTCAGGCTGAATACTTCTAATCCTTGAAGAATTTTTTGGACAAGAGGCATACTTTGCCTTGGTGTAGCAAGCACAAGAATTTTCATCTTTTGTCATATTTGAATTACATTTTCTGAAAACTGTGTTTCTTTTTTTCTGTCTGCTGTTAGAAAATGGTTCTGCTTCTTCTGCATAACTGAATTACTGCACTGGAATCCTCAAATCATGCAATTCAGTTAGAAGGTTAATGAGGTGTGACTTCTTTTTCCAGAGTAAATTCTAAAAGCTGGAGGTCACAGGAGACATACTCAATTTATTATTATGATTTATATTTTGCTTCAGGTAACTATATTTTATTCCACTGGGAATGCAGTAGGTGTGTAAAGTCATCTGCCCTGTTACATAGGGCATATATTGTTTATTGCTAATTTTTTATTTTCTTACTTTGTAATGCCTACCAAAGCACTCTAAATGTGTTATCTGTATTTATTGAAATAACTTTTTCTCATAATAATATTTTAGAAGCTTGACATTGACCCCACCACACCATCAGTCCTTCAAAAAGAGTTGTGCATGCCAGATTTTTTGCAGTGGGAGTATTCCCATTGGCTTCAAGGGAAATGCCCAATGCATTAAGTCGCTTAAGTCTTTTTATGAGCAGGTCTGACTTTTTATGCTGTTGAATGCTAAGAGATTGTCATTATTATCTTTATTGTTAAGGGGCTAGTGAATGTGTTTGATGCAATTCACTCACCTTCCCAGGAAGACCTGTAGAAACTTAACCTTGCATAGACCATGGAGAATTATACATACCTGCACTTCACCATATCTTCTTGACAGCATCATTTTGGCATACCATAAACCAGCTCACAATTTTGGAAGGTGTTTCTTGCTAAGTAGGCAAATATACACATGCATGTATGCACACACACATGGTTTCCTTGTTGAACTGTGCTGCTGGTACCTCTTCCTTTGATTGAGGTGCAGTACTGAGGCCTGAGCTCTAGCCAAATGTACCTCAATGATAGCCTTCTAGCTATATTTTACCTGATGTGCTCCTAGTGCAACTGGCTATGGCATTAATTTTTGGAAATGACCATTTCTCAAAAGTGAAAAAAAAAATTTCCTGCCTAAATCAGCGATTCTTGCTGGAGATGACCCAAAGAAAATGAAGTTCACCTTCTGAACAATCAAGCATCAGAACAGGATGCACAGGCAGCTTGTATAGCCTCTGTCTTTGAAGATTTTCAGACAGACAAAGCCCTAATCAAGCTGGTCTGAAATCAGTCTCTGCTTTGAGTGGGATATGGGACTCTGTAACTCCTGAAGTTCCTGTCAGCATTTCCATGATTCTGCCTTGGGGTATAACTTCAGGGAATGGTCTAGAACAGCAGTCATTAGATTTTTCCATTGGTAACTCCATTCCAGATATGAGATTCGTTTTTGTTGTGGGAAGTTTCACAGGAGTTCCAACCCCAAACTTCAGCATTCCAGCCCCTTTCTTGACGAATTCAGAACTTGTGGTATTGCAACTTCAGTTTGAAATTTAGCAGGATGTTTATTTATGTAACATAGTTTCATGCCTAGTACTTTCAGCCTGACAACTGGTGTTTAATCCAGGATCTCTTGAAGAGGGCAGTCGAACATATACTAAAGTATGTAGAGGTTGAGGAACCACAGAAGGCAGGTGGCTGAGCTTGGATTGGAAACAGTAGGAGTGGGAGCCTGTGTCCACAGGAAGCCCATAAGCGTTTCTCAGAGCCTTTCCTAAAAGGCAGAAGTCTTGACAGGTCCTAGCTTCCATACTTTGCCTTCACTCCTTCTTTCTATACTTTGTTTAGATTCTTTAGAAAGAGTTTTTTGAGCACAGCCTCTTCCTTCATCCCTCTCCTTACCTTGACTATCTTCTCACAGCCATTCACTTTCCTTCCCTTAACATATGGCTTTTGTACCTCCCATAAGTAATTTTTCTCCATTTAAGTAGTACTTACACTGATGGGATGAGATGGTGCAGAATGGAGCATGTGAAAAAACTCAGCTGCCAAAGGATTTTAATTTTTCAAGTGACATAATCAATTATATTACACAACTAAGTAATTCTATATTGATTATTTCATCTTGATTGCATGTCTGAAAAATTCACTGAGATATCTCTTATACCTTATCGTAGAGACTAATTTTGTGGCTGTCTAGAAGCTACTTACGTGCATAGTGAGCAGGATAAAAGGTACTTATGTACAACTGTTGAAACATCTGTTGTATTAAAAAAAGGGAAGCTAAGCATCTTGGTGTGCATCTTTATGCTGGTCAGTGTGAAATAAAAGTATGGTATACTTTATAATGTATTATCATCAAATACTTTTTTTTTCCAATGTAGTAATTATTTCTGCACAGCATTAGCAGGGGGCTAATATTGTTGGTGACTGCTAGAGAGTCTCATGAATGGTCAGAGAGAGGTTTTCTTAACAGTGTCTTAAGTACATTTCCTGGGAATGACAGTGACTGCAGGGAAGTATTCTAAAGAAAGGATTTGTTCTTAGGTATTCCTACTGTTTTTTTCTGAAACTGTGTTGAACTTCATATTCTGGCATGCAGTTAACACATTTGTGTAGGTGAACCTTCGGACCTTGAACTGAGACTTTACTCTGAGCATCAGGGCTAAAACTTGCAGTAAGCCATCATGTTTACTGCAGAAGAGTTGAGTTTAGTATTCCATCCACCAATAACAATGGCAGACTAGTTACCTTTTTATTGCCTTTGCTAGAAATGCACACGGGGGCAAATTGCAGCTTCATGTCCACCCTGAACCACCTTTTCATAATTGTTTGGAACTGGCAGAAGATTATTTTTTAGATGATGACCTTGCTTTCCGGGTATTTTTACAGGAATTTCTGTCCCTTGGACTCACAGGAATGTAGCTTTCAAGGAGCAGAGGGATAGATTATTTTTATGGGTTTTGGACTAGACAACATTGAGAGGATGACCAATCCACTCATTCATAATAATGTTCCCTAAGCTTTTAAAAATTTTTCTCTACAGCACCTTACTCCACTGTATTTTTCAACAAGATTGAACAGTTATGCCACATGCAATTAAACTGCAGAGTCTTGGGAAAAAGCTGTGTTTCATGGTAGCTGGAATGGTTATACAAAAAAGAAGTTTCCTAAACTGCTTGAGGATTTTCAGGGTCAAATAAGAGTTGAAGCTTTCTGTATTTATGAATATAAACTTAAAAGCAAATACGGGTTTCTATACTGTATGATCCAACATCAGAGCTATGATTTTAACACTGTTACAGCCTTTTTTTTGATCATGTAAATTTTACAAATATACAAAGAAAATTCTAGACTAGTATCAACAAGCTACAAACCATTGACTAGGAATGGGACATCATGCTCAGCTGGCCCAATAAATTAGAGATCTTACACAACTTAACATGCAATGGGATCACACAAAAAGATGCTTAACAGAGGAAAAGGAAACAGACTCCTGTAAAATTACATTTGCTTTCTCTGCTGGCTGGGACAGCCCCATTTTGTAGCCTGTAATGCAGCTGGTCAGTCCAAACTGGGGCTGTGAAGCTCTTCAGACTCTTTTCACTGAAGCAGTTGCAATGGGTAGAGTGCAAAGTCAGTCTCTTAGTGTGTCTGTCCAATGTGAATGTAAATGTTAAGACATTTTAATTTGTTTCCGTTTTTTATTTATTAAATAAATACAAATTGAATTGTTGTGTATATATATAATTTTGGCAAAACTCGCCTTAACTTTCAGGTCTCAGTGAAGAGAACTGAAAAAACTGTTCAGTTTATTTGATAGTAACAAATGATACATGAATCAAAAAATAATCCATATGAGTGATTTATATGAATACTTGTTGCTGTTTTCGCAAGTATTTGTGATGTTGAGACCTAGGAGAAATGAACCCATGTATGTCATAGGAAACTGGGTTTCATATTGGCAAGTTCTACTGAGCTTAGGGACACCCAATTTTGAAAATTTCTGCTTATAAGAAATGTAGCATGCTGCTTGCCTTTTTTATTTCCCTGTGGGAACATTTTCACATAGGCATGCATTTGGTCTCCTGGGAAATCCTACAGTAAGTCTTTGATAGTAGGAGATGACATTTTTGTATGCATCCCTTCATGGGTAGAGTTTGGAGGGCATGTAATTACTGAAATCAAGGGAGTCAGTGAGAATTTTTCATGTAACACATGGCTGTAAATACTCAAAAATAGCCTAAATGGGAAGCTGTGTAAGTTTAGAGTGCTTCAAGCTCTCCTCTGAGATTGAACTTAGATCATTTTAAAATAGTCTTCAAAAGTGATATTAAAGAATTTGCAGGGCTTACTCTCTGTACATGCTGTCTTGGGTAGCAGCATTTATTCTGTCAACTCTGTTTAAATTGATAGTATTTTTAGAAAAGAATCCTCGCTGAATCACTTTGTAAAAAAACCCCACAATTTTTGTGCAGTTCTCAGCATGTAGATCTCTGTAGGTCACAGAAGAGGTTTATGCCTTTACACCAAGGAACCAGCTTTTAATTTGCTCACATGTGAAAAGTAACCGATGAAGTAAGGAGTCATCTGTTAAGCCAGCAATATCAAGAGCTTTTGCCTGCCCATAATTTTTAATATTCTGCTTATTGTTCTCAAACAACATGATGCTTTATTTTTTGTTTTATTTTATTTGTTTCTTCCATAGAAGAAGAGTTCCACCATTTAATTACACATTGTTTAAGAAACCCAGTGTTACAGTTTTGAATGTAAACTAAATTTTCATAGCAATAAATTGATAACACACCAGATTCTCTCCTGGTCAATCACACTTTAATTCAAGAATGTTAACTAAGAGAGATACAGCTGACCAAATGTTTATATGTTGTAAGTTTCAGTTTTTTCTACGGTATCAAAGGAGTGGACTGTTAATAAGTATTAAAAACATTGCTTTTTACTGCATCTGACTTTTTTCTATTTAGAAGAATGCTTAGCTGGAATTAACCTTAAATTTCATCTGAATTTCAGCATTTGCGTGGAACATCCTCAGCTACTGACTGTGTAGTGAATATCAGGTCTTTTAGCTTTGCAGAGTTCAGGTCACAGTTGGTTAGGGTATTGTTTTTAGAGAGGTAATTAAACCAAGATATGTGTTTCTTGCTGACATTTCTAGCTCAGGTTCATTCTAAAACTTCCATGTTAATAGTTTTGCCTTGGGGTTTGTGAGGATGTGTGCAGGCTAAGCTGGCTAATAGACATGGAGGGCTTAGTGGTCATGTAAAGATACAATAAAATAAAATTGATATAATTTGAAATGTTTATTTTCCAGAACTCCTTTTGTAGGTTAAATGCACAGCAGTGACTTTTCTCTCTGTTATACAGAGGAGCCAATATACTGTTACACACCACACAACTTCACCCGCGATCAAGCCTTGTATGCCAGAGGATATTGTTGGACAGAATTAAAAGATGCCTTGCCAGGAGTTGATGCCAGCCACTGGCCCTCCTTGTTTGAGCATAAGTTCCTACCTTATGCACTGCTGGCTTTTGCTGGGATAATGTACATTCCGGCTCTAGGCTGGGAGTTTCTTGCCTCCACCCGACTGACTTCAGAGCTTAATTTTTTGCTTCAGGAGATCGATAACTGCTACCATCGTGCAGCTGAAGGGCGGGCACCAAAAATAGAGAAACAGATTCAGTCCAAAGGGCCAGGGATCACCGAGAGAGAGAAAAGAGAAATTATTGAGAATGCAGAGAAGGAAAAAAGCCCTGAACAGAACTTGTTTGAGAAATATCTGGAAAGAAGAGGACGGAGTAACTTTTTAGCTAAGCTTTATCTTGCAAGACACCTGTTCATCATCTTTTTAAGCATCATACCAATCACATACTTATCCACCTACTATGCTACACAGAAGCAAAATGAATTTACATGTGCACTAGGAGAGCCTCCAGACAAAACGAGCAGCTCCAAATTGCACATCAGAGTGAACTGTAAGCTGCCATCTGTCCAGCTCCAGCGGATTATTGCTGGTGTCGATATCGTTCTCCTCTGCTTCATGAACTTGATAATCCTCATCAACTTAATTCACCTCTTCATATTTCGCAAGTCTAACTTCATATTTGATAAACTGAACAAAGTTGGAATAAAGACCAAGAAACAGTGGCAGAAGTCCCAGTTTTGTGATATCAATATTTTGGCCATGTTTTGTAATGAAAATCGGGACCACATAAAATCCTTGAACCGTCTGGATTTTATTACAAATGAGAGCGATCTGATGTACGACAATGTGGTACGCCAGCTGCTTGCAGCATTGGCCCAGTCCAACCACGATGCCACTCCAACCATGCGTGATTCAGGGATCCAAACGATAGACCCAAGCGTTGATCCAGCAGATATTGATGGTAATGAACAGCTCATCATTAAGAGACCAAGGAAGAAGATGAAATGGATCCCGACTACCAATCCCCTTCCTCAGCCATTCAAGGAACAGTTAGCCATTATGAAGGTTGAAAACCATAAACCTGATAAACCGAAGCCTGTGCGGAGAAAAACAGCAACGGACAGCCTTATAGCTCCCTTGTTGGAGTCTGCTGCAAAAACCTCACAGCAATCGTCCGCTCATAAAACCGAGCCAAATGCCATGCCAAGCACAAGCAGTGAAAAAAAGCACACACGGCACTTTTCCTTGGATGTTCATCCGTATATACTTAGTAGCAAAAAACCCAAGCCAGAGGTTCCAGCTATCCCCTCGATGCCTACGTCAAAAAGCCAAGAGGGTGGATTTTTAAACCAGGAAGAAAATGTTGTAGTGCACGTTACATCCTCTCTCAAAGGTACAGTATGCCATAATGCCCATACCACCTTCACAGACCATAACTTACATAGCAGTCTTCAGGAACTCAAAGTTTATCGGAACTGTTTGACCTACCTTGCTAGATTTTGGGATAGCTAATAATCTCAGAGCTTGCACGCCTCAGAAGTAGAGGTTCTTTCCCTTTAGCAACTATATGGAGGGTAAGGATTATTACAGGTAGAGCTATAAAAACAGGCTGCAGGCTGTTGACGTGGGTAATTTTTCAGATGTAAGTAAATTTTCACAACTATCAATGTGGTCATCCCTTGCCAGGGAAATGAGTGTTTGGCCTCCATGATACCCCGCCTTCTCCACCAGCACCTGGCACGTTTCAAACCTGCATTATTTTCAAGTCTTATGGAGACTTCCGTGGTGGATGAGCAGTATTCTGATCAGTAATAGCCCCTTAGGAGTGTGCGGGAGACTAGTAATGGCAGAGTAAAGCTGCCTGTAGAAAAACAAAATCTTGTAACTACCAACTCTTAGGGGTTGGCATGTGTTTGTCACCTAGGAAATCACAACTCAGCTCATTGACATTGTCCTTCACACAAAAGATGCTTTAAACTGTCCTATGTCTCATGTGGACCAGAGGATGGATGGTCTGAAGTGTGGGTGCTGGTCAGGGATTCAGGATTTTTGCCATTCCCTTCCCTTGTGGCCTCACAGGAGATGGTCTTTCTGTGCCTCAGTTTCCTGTGTGAAAGCCTGTCCCTATCTTAACTCAAAGGAATGTTTCAAATATATCAATAATTTCTAGGTGCTAGAGTGATGAGGAAAGCCATTTGAACATTAAGAAAACTAATAGATCAGTAGATAAACTGATAGACAGATATCTTCTTGTTTATTTTTGTAAGCTACTGACATAAAGAAGCACTATGCAGTTGAAGTTACAGAAAAATCTGTACGTACTTAAAGCAATGGCTCTCATCTCATTACAAGCTAAGACCTCCCTCTGGGCTTCGACAGACTGACATCTACCGTCACCCCACTGCCCAGCAAAGAAGTGATTTGAGGTATAAAAGTTTCTGTCACTTCCGAATCCCTATGCTCCTTAGAGCCCTCCAACTCCCCAATGTGCATGTGAGCTATTCTACAGCATTCCTTATCCAGTTATCTGCTCTGATTTCAAGTCCTCAAAACTACTGGGGTTTTCTGGTCTCAATTACTTTCATCTAAATTAGTGCTTGAATATTTTAAGGACAAAAAATAATTACTGGAGTTTTGGGGCTCTGTGACTCCCAATTTGCATTAAAAATTTTCAGCTTTGTTTTTGAGTTAGACCTACATTGCAGTCCATCAGGTAAGGCAGACTTACAATTTCTGGCAAGAGACATCAGTTATTGTCAAATTGCTGAGTTCTTTCTAAAGACAAGTGGCTTACAGTGTGTAACCACTAGTTTTTCCCATTGAAAGTATCAGTGCCTTTTGTATTCCATCCTGTGGATTTCAATAGTCATAATGTTTGTTAAAACATTAAATCACAATATTTATAAAACACCGGCCAGACTGTAGAGGGGAATAAAATATATTTTTCAGTTGTTTTTTTCATCATTTTACAAAAATACCATTCACATAAGGAAGCATGAGCATGCATTAAAGAGAGCGAGATTTACAAACCCCTCGTTGTTTGTCCTATTTCCCTGAGCTTACAACCCTGTTGTTTTGAAACAGTCCTGTTGGATTTCTCAAGGGTTCCCAAGAAAATTCAGTTTGGGATCCACTTCTGATCCCACTGAAATCGGTGGCCAAAACTGCCAATGACTTGTATTGGTTCAGGACACTCCTCACTGATGGACTGGAAGGGTGAAAGACTATTTGTCTTTTAAGTGGCTGTTTTGTTTTCTTTTAGACACCCCTCATCCTGCAAAAGAGATCCTATACTCATCTGAGACATGCAGAACTGTGCCTGCTGCTGCAGCTTTTGTCACGTGTAACCACAACCATATAGCCACGACTGCTGCTGCCACCAGTATGGCTTTGAACCAGGTCAAGCCAGAGCCAACATCTGCACTGAACTGCAACCCAGCCCACCCTTTGCTGCACATCAACACGCTGTACGAGGACCATGAGGAGGAGGTTTCAAACATAATGGACAATGGGATTCACTCACCGACTGACACTGGGGAAATTCTCTCCATCCCTACCCCAAAGCAGATAAGGTTGGCGACATTTGACGAGCCAATGGCAATTGTGAGCTCAGTGGAGTACTGAAGACCCCGGGCCCCAAGACCACTGCAGTGCAGAACATGGTCCCCCCAGCAATGCAACTCGCTGCATGAGCATGGAGAGTCTTCACACAGACTATAGCTTTTGCTAATAACACCAAACGGTTTTTCAGGATCACATCATGAGCACTGTCAGTTATTTGCAAAACAGAATAAAGAAAATCTGGTGGAAATAGACCTTTAACACTAAGACAACCATTAGCTCTAGCTCTAAACTATAGCTTCCTAATTTAAATGGGAATTAGCACAATTTATGAACATTAGGAGTCTGATGGCATGCCACAGCAGTTTTAGTGAGTGTTTAAGTCCTTTGCATTCAGAATTACTGATTAAAGTTAAAACAACATGGAGGTGAGGTATACTTTTTTAATGACAGCAGTTAAATAAGAGTTCTTTTCTAAGGAGAGAGGATTTTTTTTTTAATTCAGGATTATGAAAAAATTATATGCAAGCAAAATTTGTGTTTGTTTTTTTAGCTCACTGATGTTGGGCTTGATGGAGACTTAGCTGAAAGGGCCTTACTACCACCAGCATTTAAGTGCACAAAGATTGATACACTCAATCTCTTGCATTTATAAATGAAAATACCTGAAGTATGCCCCGCCCTTTAACATGCTTATATGTTTGATGGAAGATGATTAAATTAAGAGTTTATTTTTTTAAATATATTTTACCATGGAAAAAATTACTTTAATAACTTTTCAAACCAGGTGTTACTTTTAACAAAGTGTGTAGAAGAGAGTCATTGTAGCTGCTTATTTTTTCATAGTGTATTTATGAACCAGGTTAGAAACTTTCATGGGTGCTTCACTGATACGAAAAATCTTACGGAGGTTATTACAAAATGTCCTACAAACTATGAAACCAGCATACCTGTTTTCAAATAACACACAGTTAAGGAAGTCTATGAATTTAGTTCTGCAGATTTGGCTAGTCCTTGATTCAGCAAACACTTAAGGCCATGGATGACACTGAAATGACTCACGTCTAAAGCTAAGCACACACTAAAATGGCTTTGCTGGATCTGGGCTCTAGTGCAGGCAGACAATAATCTTGCGGTATGTGCTATCACTCTGATTCAATAATGCCATCGTTGGCTCAAAGCACATCTTCATGCCCATCTTCCTATAATTACGGTATGTGTGATTTAATAGAAAACTAGTATAACTAAAACATCTATTAAAAGTGTATCATGCAATAACCATTCTCAGCGAAATTATAGTGAAACAAAAAGTGACTGTGTTAAAATAATATTCCTAACTGCATTCAGAATTACAAACTGTGTGTGTTTGCTTCAAAATTATGTATAATGGTAGAAAAAAATATGCAGCACAAATATGGGACTGAAATCTTGAGTTTATTTTTAATTTATTACCTCAGACATGGATATATTATACCAATATTTAATGAAAATAGCACTGAAAATAAATACCTATTATTCTGAATATTTTAATGTGTACTGCTTCCTAGCTTAGTGTTACAACCCACCCCTAAAGCAGGGTAACTGAGGTTCTTGTCGTTAGATCCTTTGGGGTGGATTAGAGTGAAACGACACTGAATGATCGTGTTGATGTATGAGGCACACTTATTTTAAAACAATTTGGTTGCAACAGGAAGGAGGTATGTAGCAGCTTTGGTTCTTTTCTGTAAAATTATAAAAATATGATAAAGAAATACACAAGGACGAGAAGGAGAGAGAAGGAAAGGACAAGAGTAGGTAGTGGAGAGGAAACATCTCACCACCCGTGAATCCAGCAATGAGATTTGATCACTGTGATTTCAATGTCATGGACTGATCATGGCAGTCTTGATCTGTTTGGGTTGAGGCCCACACAGCAACAGTTCAACAGCTTATGTACTTTCAGGCTTATGTAGGAATGCCCCAGTACTTCCCCAGGGGAGGGGTTTTCTGTGGGGATCTTTGATGCTTTGTGGCCTCTTTTAATGACATGACCACTGTTTGGCCCTGCTTTTAAACTGGCAGTTGTGCCTCCATCCTTAGGGAGGAATACCTTCAGGCTCACCTGTGAATGCCCCCATGCTTCCCCTGGGAGGGTTTTACACCGTCAGCAGAGAGAAAATTGACACAATAAAAAGCATTACCCCACCTCTGTAGGAACTGCTTCTTATCAGCCTCTTATCTGGCAGGAAAACACTTAGTTTAAAATATCAAACACGGGTTATCAGAGAAACTGGAAAGCAGAGTTCAACCAGCCCATCCAAGCAAAGTTCTGCCCATCACACTTATTTACATACAGTTGGGACTTTATAATAAGCAGTATGCAAGGCATGTAATTCACATAGTGTAAAGCCACCATTCCCCCTTACATCAGTTGTGCCCAGCCTTTTTGGCCTGAACAGCCCAATACTAAAAGAGCAGCAAGGCACAGAACATTGTACCACAGAGAGGGAAGAGGGGTTGGGGACAGCTGGAGGACCTGGCTGTAACACCCTGAGGGCTGGGAGCAGTGTGGGGGCTCCCAGTGTGGGAGCTGATAGGGGACATAAAGCTCAGTCCAGGGCAGCTGGGAGGTGATGACTGCAATGGCTCCTGCTGGCTCATCTCCTCTCAGCCCTGGGAAAAGTCATGGGCATGACTTCTTAAATAGTAAATCTGCACCTGTGTAGTCAGGGTCTCGTTCTACCCAAGATATAGGAGGAAGCTTCCACAGCCAAGGAGTGGAGCATCACCTGAGACAGGACTGTAAGCAAGGTCTCTGCCTGGCCTGATATGTCACCCACAGTCACCTGAAAGCAATAGCACGTAGAGTCTGGAGGTGAGTCAAATGCCCTGCAACATCCTGTTCATTTAAATGAATACTGTAATTATAATTAATTCTTCAGACAAAACCATTATCATTCAGGACTTGCTAAACACCAATAGATATTTAGAAAAAAACATGGAAAATTGCCATACAACAATCAGGAGCTTCTTAATAAAGGCATAGTTAAAGAATAGGGCCCGGAGGCCAGTTTTAAAGTGATCTAACTACCTTATGCCACTGTGCTTTCAATTGCCAGATGGCAGTGTGGTGAATTTCTTCCTGGCTGCAGCAGCTCAGCTGACAATGTTACAAATGCATGGGAGAATCCTTGAGGTTGCCTGTTCACTCTCCCCTTCGTACCATTGGGCAACTACCTCAACCATATGGGTCTGTAGCTGAAATGATATACCAATATATGGATATATCAGTGTCAGGGAAAACAGTCTCGAAACTAAGGATCTGAACTTGAAAATATTCAAGTGGAAACATACCTTGAAAATAGCAACATTCAATAATTGGAGGGAATTCCATTAGGCAGAAAATGCAGAGATGGGTTCTCAGATCTGTACATGTGATGAGGGTGGTGTTTTCTAGGAAGAGTTGCCCACTAAAATGCACATGTTCCCTATTCATTCAAGAGCAGGACTCAAGTCTCTGTGGACACAACTGTCATTTTCTGCTGGTTTCTGTTCTTTTAGGATCTGTTGCTGCCTCTGTAGAAATCAGTATCAGATTTGACTGGACTGACTTAAAGAAAAAAAGGAAACCATATGGCTTTCTTCATCCCTGGAATAAGCTAAACTCAGAGAACACCCACTTTACACAACTCACCTGTTGTGTTACATGAGCATTTGCACCATTATCTTTCAAAAGCTGGAGGCTGCAGATGTTGGGCACCCAGCTCTGAGCGTTAACACAGTAACTACTTGCTAAGGGCAGGGTGGTGGCCCAGATATGGTGTTTCACTGACCAAACAGTCGGAGTGCAAATGCAGCTTCATCTTGGCTGACGTGGGGTAAATATCTGATGCAGGCATATAGCAAACCCTGCCTTGCTGAACTGAAAAGAAAATTTTTGTGTCCTACCCACCAAAAGGGACTTACCTAAATTGAGTGACCAAAGACAAGAAAAATGAGATCATAGAATCATAGA
>VXBX01008059.1:0-16309 GCA_013400415.1 Scytalopus superciliaris
ACATTTAAACCAGCACAGACCTTTACAGTCTTATGGGCTAAAGAAGAACTGGAAAAGGCAATAAGAGAGTTATTTCTAATATTATTGAATTCTACAGCATAGAAAAATATTTAAGAAAACAACTGATCGAGTGTTTTCATAATAAGTTAAAATGCCTAACTTCAGACTACATGCATAAGTTATTTTATGTCTGCAATGCACTCCACGTATCTGTTTATTTATGAATTGATATAGTCAGAAAGGACATAATAATATAAGCTTGAATATTATAAGCAGTATCTTGTAGGACATTACTGCAGAAATTAACAAAATGTCACAAACACAGGTATCAAAAGAAAAACCAGGGCTAAAAGATTAAGAAGAATTGTACATTAGAGTATTAGAGTAATAGGAAGCTGTATATAAAAGATACTTCAAAAATAATTTAAAATTATGATGTTCTTATAATTGGCTTTGATTTTAGTATAAAAAATTATTACATCTGATCTATTTGCTCAACAGAGATACCTTGAATCTTACTGCATAAACAGGGCACTACAGTCCATTCTGGCTGCTGTAACGATTTATTTTCATTAAGGAACTTTGCATGTGTTTCAATATAGTGTGTGTGTGTATCAAAAATATGCACTAACCGAGGATACTTAACCTTCGCTTCTGCAAACTCCTGTTAGAAAACATAAAAACGAAAGAGTCCTCCCAGAAACGCCATTATTTAGATATATACCTTTGCCAGCTGAAGTTAGTTACTGATTTTCCTTCAGACTCCGTATAAAGCATTTTTGCTTCTCTGAATCTGCATTATTAGTAACTTCTTCATCTCTTTCTCCAGTCCTTAAAACCTCTGATTTACCTTTACATATATGCTTTATGAGGATTTTCAATACAAGGCCTTTGGAATATATGTTACTAAGCCCACTGTGATATTAATTTATATGAACTCACACATTTAATTTTATGAATAATTACTTCATTTACTGACATTATTCCAGTGGACCAGAAGTAGCAATGGCTTATGGAAACATATTAAACCTAGAAAAAAACAAACGCACCCTGTCCTCAAGAACAGACTTTTTTTTTTCTGAGCATGAGATGTTAAGCTTTTTACCTTTGCTAGCAATGGACCACTACAGAGATAAATCTTCACAGACTTTCTGTAACCTAGATGAAGTTAAAATTCAATCTCAAGAGATAAAAATTAGGAAATTTACTCAAAAAAAAAGGATAACTATAAGAATGAAACCTTTAACAATGTCATGAAGACCACTTAAGGACATCCTACAAAGAACTCAGGTCAATGGAAGTCACCACATAAAAACTTTGAAAAGAGAAAAATTTAGAAGTGGGAGATAAGACAAATTCAAATATCTAAACAGCAGGGTATGGAAGATTAGAAAATAGAAGGACACATCAAAAAGTCCACATGATTACAATAGGAAGAATCAATTTGGGGCAGATTAAATATTAAAATGCAATAAGGCTGTCCAAGAGTTTGAGATGTAGTTAGTAAAAAGAGTCAAAACGAGTAAGAACTTTTCCTTCAAAGGTTTCAGAAATAAGAAGCCTGAAAGGTTGTCTATAGGGCAAACTCCTGAGCAAACTGTAAAAGAAACAATCAGATAATAGAACATTGTTGTGGAAACAGCAAAGTGTTCATTGCAGAAGTGCTCATTGCAGAAGAAATTTGGAATATTTGGAGTATTCCAGTGTTGGCAACTGTATAAGTTTGGCTTGGCTCCCCACCAAGCCCAAGCTCTAGCCAGTCAGCCCCCCTCTCCTGAAAGAAAAAAATAATACCAAAAGAAAATGGTAGAAAATATATATATATTTAGATATATTACATTTATATACAATTAAACACTATGTACATTCAAAACAGGAATCCCAACTGATCCCAAAAGGGAAAAGGGAAAGGGAGAAAGGACAAAAAAAGGTAAAAACAGATATACACAACTGAAACTCAAGAATTAGCTCAATAAAATAACCAGCACAATAAAAATCTCACCAACTTCCCTTAGGAAAAGCAAATTCTTTACCCTCTGTGCTGGCCCAGATAAACAACTCTCAGACAGGCCTCAAGCAAGGCCAAAACACTGATATCTGCTATCTCTGAGTTAACCTGAGAAGCAAAAGAGAATGAGAACCTCGCTCCCCTGTCTTTTATACATCTGATTAGAAAAAGCAATGGGATGGAATACTTCCTATGTTTTGACTCCAGTTGCTAACAAAGGCCTACAAAAACTCAT
The DNA here is from genome assembly GCA_013400415.1 of Scytalopus superciliaris. Lineage (NCBI taxonomy): Eukaryota > Metazoa > Chordata > Aves > Passeriformes > Rhinocryptidae > Scytalopus > Scytalopus superciliaris. Next base: position 2,244 of record VXBX01008059.1, read on the forward strand.
TACAGGAACCTCCCTCACAGGAGCTCATCCCCTTAAGGTGAACATCAAAGGAAGAGACTGGTCTTCCTCTTCTGAGACACTGTAGTTAATGGAGCCTCATCTTAATTTCCAATGATAATTAGCAACAGACTCAGCATCTTCTTTTTTTAGCTGACATCTGGCAATCTTTATCAATTATATTCTATTTTTCCAGATGTAGGATGGTTGAATGTCAACCATCTTTTCCAACCTAAATGATTCTATGAGTCTATGGTAGATTGACCGTTCTTCTTAAAATTTTACAATAGGCATCATGCAATGTGCTCTTAATCTTGCCCATTGAAAGGTGTTTCCTATTGTCTTAGTTCAGCATCTCTAATATTCTAAAGCTTCCAAAAAGCAATAAAAACTTAGTTTCAACTGAAGAACCAACAACTCTTAAAGACTAACAGAAGTTTGCAACCAGCGCTATATTTGTACAGGAGGCTTACATCACAACTGTGAATCTTATACTGTAATTTCTTCAATAGCTAGGCAATTGAAAGCATTTCAATAAAACCATTTTGTTGCTCTTGATTGGTTGTTTGTTTCAGAGGAAAATCAGTCAAGATTCCTCTTACTGTGTCCTGGACTTTCCTCGTTATACTTTTTCTGATTAGATGAAAGACTTTTGTACACAACTTAAGTCCTGACTTGGTACCTGATGGGCCCAGTAGGTTTGGGTACATGGACTCTACCTAATTACCACAAACAAAATAACACTAATTCTGTTCCACATCTGTGTTCTATTCAAATCCATGATTAGACATTTCTCCACCAGAGACATGTTCATAATGTTTGACCAGCAAGTGCTTAAAAAAAAAGACCGTCCCTTAAAAAATTATCCTAACTCTATTGCTTCTCCAACCAAAGAGGTTGTGAAAGGTCCACAAAGAACTCTACATGATAAAACTTCATAAGAAAATCTCACATTTTCCTGGAAGTAAAGGCAATGATAACCCAAACCACAAGCTGCAAAAGCCTCAATATTGGATAAAGGCAGTTGGAATTTGCAACTATTCCCCTAAAACCATGAAACATGGAATCATGTGGCACTAAACCAAACCCACAAACACATGACTTCATAAATAGAGGACTTTCTGATTGAAAGCTAAGGTAAGCAACTCTGAAGGTAAGCAACAACAATAAGCAACTTCTAACCAGAACTTCCCAGGTTTCCTTAATGTGGCTTTGCTTCTGATACCAAACAGTAAGATGGTTACCCATTTACTAAGTCCTTTGTTGATGCTTTGATGGATCTGCAATTTTTAAGAGATGGAACACACAGGGGAGAGAGGAGGGAACTGTCCAATTAATTTGTAGGAGTTTTAATAAATTCTAATCTTATTTGGGATCCACTCCAAGAACCATCTAAAAAAATAGAAAGTCTTCTTGAATTCAGTCATAGTTGAATAAAACCTTTTAAATATGAGTCTTGACACTACTTTAATTATGGATCTTCTGTAGCACCTTTATGTAAAATAATACTTCTTCAAAATGGTTTTGTCAAGAAAACACTGTCTCCCTTTTGATATACAATGGCAAGTAACAACATAATTACTCCCAGTTCTCATTATGCAATTATGCAATTTATTGTACAAGTAATTAAAATATTGCAATTTAATAAATTAGAAATGCAAAATATATCTAATTTATATGCATACTTGCACTAGGGTTTTATTGCCCTTGCAGTTAGCTAAATTTTACTACAGATTGCAATAAGTTTAATTGTTCATGCAGTTTGTTCACAACATTATCAAATGTCTCAAGTATTGTTTACAGAGAAAAAACAGAAGACTATTTGGAGAACCTCATGTATAACAACTACATAAAATTCCCCCAAAATTAGACTGAAAGTTATGTATAAATTAATAGAGAATTCCAATACCCACTGTTACATTTAAGCAGTTTCTAGGTATAAATTATTTGCATTGCATCTCCATGTTTGGTGTAATTTATGGTTTTAAACATATATATTTTGCAGGGTTTTGTATTGTGTAAGACAATTCATATTTTAGTGCATCTGATGTAGTCTTCAGCTGCAATATTATTCACAGGATATTAACCTTAGAGGTGATAGTGTGAAAAAATTTTAGCTTACCTGGTCTTATTTCTCTGACAATATGGCCATTCCTAATCAATTTTATGATAGTATGATGTTCTGTATACTGATGCATAGTCCAATTGCAAGATTAATTTAGCAGGCTCTTGTGTTTGACTTATTAGATTTTAGATTCAATGTGAATTTTTCTTTGCTTTATCATGGGCAGAATTAGCTACTTGCTCATCTTGAATGAGAATATATTCAATTTTTATTTCACTTATTGAGTTCACTTTCTCTAATGAATGCAGACAACAATTTAACTTATTTAATCAATGTACAAAGTTTATAAGCATTCTGGACAATATAATTTACAATTTAAATAACCAAATTGCTTTCTGACAATGTTAGAATTTCCACACTGGTTAGACCACTAGTCTTACTTGCTTATTGAAATCTCATTTGTGGTGTACATGATCAGAACTATAAAGAAAAAAAATTGAGATCCCCTACTGTATTCAGTTGCTGTTTCTAGAAAGAAAAGGTCATCTCTAAGTCACTTCTCTTCATCATCACCCAACATATCAACAATTTTTGTGCTATTCCTAGATTTAGTTATTTTACATTTACTTCAAACAACTTAATCAAAAAGAAACTTGAAATCAATCTCAGTAAAAACACATAAAGTAAAAACCAATATGATTACTTTTTGAGATCTGTGATAGAAATAGAGGAAAAAACATAAACTAATCTGTGTGATGAAAGGAAAAAAAGAAAAAAAAATAAAAAAAACACTATCCTTGTCTTTAAACTGATCTGTAAGAAATTTTGTAGCTTTTACAGTGTAAATAAAAATGTTGAATTGTAAGGTACTAATATCTCCACATGCCACTGTCGCTGTGCTGCTGCCCCTCCTCCACTCATGCCTACCTTTAAAAATTCATGGTGGCTTGGAAAATATTAATAAGAAAATCTAAACCACAACATATGTGGATGGCTATAGATAGATGGGTAGATACTGATTCCTGACTGTGTATGCTAAAAAATATAAACACCAGCATTTTAAGTCTTCATATACTTATTCCATGAGAATGTGTTACAGTTGGGAATATTCATCTGAATAGGAAAGCATTCGTTCTGATTGAAAATATTGCCTGTTTTTCCTTTTCTTTTCCAACTTTAGTGTAATATTGTGCACCTTGAAGTCCTTCAGATTTCTCTCTTGCTATTACCCTAGCAAAGATGTGTTTCAACACAGCATTGATGGAATTAAATTTATATACTGGTTTCTGTAGTCATTGATTCCATATTGCTAACACAAACTCATAAAATAGAAATTAAATGGAAAAGTAATTTGGAAATGAGTTTTTTAAAAGGTATAAACAGTACTCATAGTGCTCAGATTTTAGTGGAAAAACTATTGTACTGTGAGCTGCAAAAGATGTCATAGTTTGTTTAACTCAGTTTCATCTATGAAAATTATATAGTAAGAATTAAATATGAATTATTCTATCATCGTCTTCTTATCCATATTCCTAGGTATCTGAATTATTTTAATACATAAAATTTATAGTTACATGTTCATCACAATTTAACCATGATTATTTGGTATTGCATAATTTTATAGCATCAAACTTAACTATTTAGATTCAGCTTAGTCTAGTGACTAAATAATTTTTAGCATAATCCAAGGACAAATCTGCAACATTGTAATTCTGAAGGCAGTTTAATGGGTAGATATATATGTATGTGGAGGAATGGGAAAGAAAATAGCTTAGATTCTGTGTTTCATGAATGATCACAGTAGACTCCCAAATCTTCAGACTTAGCAAAACCTGAGAGTTAAAGAGGACAACCTAACAGAGAAACCATTTATAAGAGAGTGATCTCAGCACAGTGCTATGAATCAGAGATTAGATAAGAGCTCAGATACAGCCTTGCAGAAATATTTCCAAAATAGATATATATTTATGTCTGATAAAAGAATGGGGTTTGTGAAACTAAGCATGCAAATAATTAAGTGCATAGGTAGAAAGCAATTACTTCCTTTGCTACACAGACTAAAGCAATGATCTTTTTTGTGGCAGCTGTAACATTACTTGCTGCAAATGCAGAGGAACTGTCTGGAATTGCAGATTCTTATCCACTTTTCTCCCATAAAGATTGATGTGACTGGCTGGAAAATGGCAAATGTTGAACAAAATCAAAGAATTCTTTAAGCATGGTGAAGACTATAGTTATCACTTCCCATCCTGCTTTCACTGTTCACAGAAAATGTTGACCTTCAAGAACAACAGGGGCCATTGTAACATCTTACTTTCATGTCATTTCTTGAAATGTCAGAGGTGAAATAACTGTTTGAGAAACAGAAATGAAATGCAAAATGCTTTTTGAAAGCAATGAAAACAAATGAAACCTTGCAACCATGAGATATCCATATTTGCCTAACAGAAATACTCAAATCCATGATGATGAATTCTGCAAACTGGGCATACCACACATCTATTATATATTTTAAACACAATTAGCATTTAACATATACATTAATGTATAGCTCAATTCCGTAGTTATTCTTGATTTCTCAGAAATATTACTTCATTATGTTTCAATGCTCATTTTTTTAGATATCGAAGTGGTAAAGTATAAAAGAAAAATAATAGAATTATACAAATAGTTATGAACCAAGAAAACTGATCAAATATGGGGAAGCTTGCAAAATTAAAGTACTTTTGTCTTATAATTTAAAATTGCAAACTCACAAAAAATTTTCTATGCTGGTTAAAAATTCTGAAATACTGCAGTATTTGTGATTATCAGTTTCACATTCCTAACAGGCACCTTAAAAAAGAGTAATGTAAGGCTAGTAAATTAATTATTTTATCTATACTGATATTTAAATATTATCTTGACATATTTATGTTTAGTTCAAGACTGAGAAAAAATAAAATTGTCTCATTTTTGCTGCCCTTCTTGTCTATTTTACCTGCCATTATTACAGCAGCAGAATTTCTGCAGTTCAGTTTAAGACTTTCTGTGACTCTGACATTTTTTTATTCAATGATTGAACTGAAAAGGAGAATTCTTCCCTCATCATCATTGTCTATGTGAAACAAACTTTGTTATAGTTGAGGTATGTTCATTTTTAAAACAGCGCATAAAAGTTCATTGAGCTGTGCTTGAATTCAGTGTTTTCCAGTCTTAGGTATAACATTTTGGTCTTGAGAACATTTATATAAAATTCTTTTTGATGCAGAGAAAGACCTTGAGCAGTGGACTGATATGTCTTGAGCATTTCTCTCCTCCCTCAATAACACTCTCCTATCTCCACCAGCATTTCCCCCTTACTACTTCTAACATTGTTAATCAGCACAGTTTGAAACATAAACTAAAGAGAATGATGAAATAGCAATTGTTTGCCTATCTAAAATTTAAAAATAAAGCATGAGTGATGCCAAACTGAGAATCATATAGCAGAAGACTCAAATGCTATTCAAGCTTAGCTATTTTTCATACTAAATCAAAATTGTAGGCTGTCTGCTATGTAATTTCAGAGGAAAGAAGCTCACTTTATATTGAGTTCACAATTGCAGAATACATATCTTCCATAATTCAACAGGTGCTCACCTTGATTCTTTACTATAATATATGAGGGTATAAGATCTACTCAAAGGTGATAGGACAAAGAGAGAGAGAAACTGTGTTAAGCTTAATCACCATTTCCCTGGGGAGCCTGTTCCAGGACATAAGCACCCTCTGCGTGAAGAACTTTTTTCTAATATCCAACCTAAACCCACTCTAACACAACTTCAGGCCATTCCCTCGGGTTCTGTCACTGTTCACGACAGAGAAAAGATGATTGATTGTCCATCCTTTTCCCCTCACAAGTTGTAGACTGAAATGAGTTCTCCCCTCAGTCTCCTTTTCTCCAGGCTGAACAGACACAGCGACCTCAGATGCTCCTCATATGGCTTCCCCTCAAGGCCCTTCACCATTTTGTTACACTCCTTTGAACACTCGCTAATGGCTTAAAGTCATTCCTATATTGTGGTGTCAAAACTGCCTACAATACTCCAGGTGAGCCCACACCAGTGCAATGCAGAGTGGAATAGTCCCTCCCTCTCCCGGCTGGCGATGCTGTGCCTGATGCCCCCAGGACAGGGTTGGCCCTCCTGGCTGCCAGGGCACTGCTGACTCACATTCAATCTGCCATCAACCAGGACTCCCAGTTCTGTTTCTGTGGCACTGCTTTCAGCATCTCATTCCCCAGTCTGTTTGAACATCCAGGGTTGCCCCATCCCAGGTGCACAATCTGACACTTTGCCCTTTTGAATTTCACATGGTTGGTGATTGCCCAGGTCTCCAATTTCACAAGATCTCTCTGCAGGACCTCCCTGCCTTCCAGCAAGTCAGCAGCTCCTCCCACTTTTGCATTGTCTACAGATTTGCTTAGTATCCATTCCAGACTCGTGTCCAAATAATTATGAAGATGTTGAAGAGCACAGGGCCCAAGAGGGAGCCCTGTGGAACCCCACTAGTGACAGGTCACCAGTCCGATGTTCTCCCATTAATTATTACCCTCTGTGCTTGACCCATGAGCCCATTGCTCACCCACCACATGATGTGCTTATCCAGCCATGGGCTGGATATTTTGTCCAGAAGGATCCTATGAGAGACAGTATAGAAAGCCTTACTGAAATCCAAAAAGATTGCATCAAGTGGCTTCCCTTGATCACCTAGGTGCATTACTTTGTCACAGAAAGAAATCAGGTTGGATAAACAGGACTTTCCTCTCATGAAGCTGTGCTGGCTGTGACTAATGACAACATTGTTTTTCAGGTGTTTTTCAATACTTCTAGACTAATCTCCATAACTTTTCCAGGCACTGAAGTGAGACTGACAGGCCAGTAGCTTCCAGGGTCCCCCTTCTTGCTGTTCCTGAAAACTGGGACAATGTTCACCAACTTTCAATCAGCTGGGACCTCTCTGGATTCCCAAGACCACTCAAAAATCATCAAGAGAGGTTTAGTGATGACATCGACCATCAACCATTTGAGGATTCTGGGATGAATCCTATCAGGCTCCATAGATTTGTAGGAATCCAGTTGGAGCAGCAGATCCTGCACAATTTCAGGGTTGACTGGGAGCTGATCGTTCTTGCAGTCATGGCACTCCAGCTCAGGGCACTGAGATTTCCTTGGTCCGTTTTCCATGTTGAAGATAGAGGCAAAAAAAGCATTAAACAACTCTTCCTTGTCTCTGTCCTTGTTTGTGTGGTGGCCATCCTCATTCTGTAACAGGCTGATGATATTTCTATACCTCCTATTGTCATTAATGTATTTGAAAAAGCTTTTTTTATTGTCTCCCACACTGACTTGAAACATTTAGGAATTGCCTGCTCCTGTGGCCTTAGGAGATGGTTTTTGAAAAGCGACCAGCACTGATGGACCCCAGCACCTGCAAAAACATTTTCCCAGGGAACCTTACTTACTAATTCCCTGAGCAGCCTGAAGTCTGCTCTCCTCGTGTTCAGAGCTGAGGTTTTGTTGGCACTTTTTCTCCTGTCAACCGTGATTTTAAACTCTATTGCTTTGTAGTCACTGTGGCCAAGAGGCGACCAACCTCCACTTCACTGACAGGATATGTTCTGTTGACAAGCAATGGATCAAGCAACTCTTCTTTCTGAGTCTGCTCCCTTAGGTTCTGTTTCATAAACTTGTCATCCAGGTTTTTTAGGAATCTTCTGGCCTGGGTTTTATCAGCTATGTGATGCTCCCAGCTAATTTCTGTCACGTTGAAATCTGCCCTAAGGAAAGGGCAGTTGACTTGGAAGTGTCTCTTAGTTCATCAAAGAATAATTCATTGGTGTCATTGTCCTGGCTGGGAAGTATATAGCAGACTCCCATGATGACATCTGCATTGTTTGTCTGCTTCTTGATTCTTCTTACACAGAGGCTCTCAGCCATGCCATTTCTCACTGTGAACTCCATACATTCTAACTCTTCTATGACATACAGTATCACCCCTCTGCCTCTTTTACTCTGTCTATCCAACCTGAGGAGCCTCTAATCATCCAACAGGGTATTCCAATCACAGATTTCATGCCACCAGCTATCAATTAAACCAATGATGTCAAATGTCTTGGGAGAAATATAAAGACACTGACTGGACATGCAGAGGAATGCGTGGTTTGGCAACTAGAATCTCCTTACAGTTGAATCTGACAGGGGATGCTGAAGGTGACAAGAAAGACTGATCTAAATATGAAAGTGGTAAAGAGAAGGGTGGAGAAAATGTGTGCTTGTTGATGAATGAGGCATGAAACCTCGTGACCCAGGACATAGGACAAAGTGGGAATATGAAACTGGATTATTAACAAGAAAGCTAGCAGGCTGAGGGAAACAGGTCAAGCAGCAGGAGTCCAGGAGGAGGCCCCAGGATGATAACTTAACCTTGTCTCAAGACACTGATCCTGTCTCCAACATGCCTAAAAGACTCTATTAACATTTGACAAGATTGTAACTTCTCTGTCTCCACTGGTGAGGTAAGAAATGTCCCTTGCCCTATGTTGAAACCTGTTTGGCAACATTCTATTGTTCTTCCTTCCATTTTGTTCATGTATAATGGATTAACCCTGGATCCTTCTCCCCCCTAGTTAACATAATGTATTCTCTTAATTACTATGTTTCATCCCCCGTTTAGCATAACCCAGCCTCTGAATTATAATAACCCTATCTGCATCAAAACGTGTATCTAATAAATAGATTTTGTTCATGCCTCTGAGAACTGAATCCGTGTTACTGACCATTACAGGAAAAGACCAAAGTACTGAATACTTTCCTTGTCTTGGTCTTTACAAACAAGATTGGGCATTGGAAATCCCAGGTTTTCCCTGGAAGACACCAGAAGGGAAGTCTGTAGCACAGAGAACACACCTTGAGTGGAAGATTATTAGCTCACATATTCCTTGAGCATGGTTATACATAAACTTATGGACCCTGAGGGAATGCACCTGCAAGTACTGAGTAACCTGGTCGATGTCATCCTGAGGGCATTTGCAATAACATTTGTGACAAATAAGAAAGGTGCCTGAAGATCAGAGGAAAGAAAATGTCTCTCCTATCTTAGAAAAGTGCAAGAAGGAGCATGATGATGTCACATTGCAGTCAGAGACAGACTTGCAACTTGGTTCTTTAATAGGTCACTTGAAAGTAAGATTAAGGTCCCCAGTACCAGATGTTTGAGCTTAAACAGGCAGCTTAAACAGTTGCTTTAGTTGAACAATAAAGGCAAACAACGTGGAAAAAGTGGGGAGGACAGGGGCAGGGGGGAAGAGATAGGAAAAAGCAAAAGAGGACATTAAAAAAAGTACAGAATAGTTATCACCACCAGTAGTAGCTGGGTGCAGTCAGCCTCGTGTAGTCAGGAAAGGATCTCTGGGGAAATGGGTGGCCATCAGCATTCAAGATAAAAAAGGCTGGGAACCAAAAAAGCAGGCTGGAAACCAGGGCAGACAGGAGACACAGCAGGCGGGACACAGGCAGGATGGGTTGATGAGGAGAGGGGCTGGCAGCCAGCATGGGACCCTGGGCTGCACCTACTGGACTGAACCGATTCAGCACCTGTGGCTGCTGTCTGTCTCAAACACCCTCTGCTGGGTGCTCAGCGGTCAGCTTGGCTCCAGGCAGACCTTTCCGCAATACCAATTGTTTAGGCTGGTGGTACCCAGGCAAGGCTGGCTCTGCCAAAGCAGGGAAATGTGGCAACCTTTGTGTGCTTTTTTGCTGTCAGTCACACTCTGGGGACCTCCTAGGATGTCTGCAAGCAGCCCAAAATATCCCCTGGGTTGACGAAGGGAGTTCTCCAAAGTTGCTGTGTGCAAGCTGAATTCCCGCCACTTTGCACGGTCACTGGGCTCCATCGGAGTGTCCTGGAGGTTTGCAGGGAGCGTAGCCTGCATTTTGCAAGCACTCCAGCCAATAGAATAGTGTGATTGGCATAAAATGGCAGGTTGTCGCTTCTGTGAGTTTAAAACTGCTGAAAACAAACCTTGCGTGACGCGACTGATCTTACCGCGTCTAAGTGCAGATGGAGTAATCCAGTTAATTACCTCATTAACTGCTATGTGGGCTATTGAGAGCTGACTGAATAGGTCACTAGAGGAGCAGAGGGCAATGTGAAAACAAACCGACTGGTTAGAGAGGAGGCATTGTCTCACACTAGGGAAATACAGGCTAGTAAGCATCTTCTGGATCCCTGAGAAGGAACACAAACTGCTAATCACAGTTAACAATGCCAGGCACATTTCCAGTCTGCTGAGACCAATAAAGTATCCACTGAGTCAGTGGATAGATAGTGATGGCAGTGGGGGCATATGCCTTCCTAGCTGAACGGTTGTCAGGGAGAAACTCTAAGCACTCCTGTGATGTCACTGGGGACAGGCTCTGACAGTGCTGACCTCAATGCTTTTCAGGTACCGCAACCTCTGACCCTTTGCATTTTGTCCAGGACTCTTCTATAAATACATAAAAGGTGTGCAGTCTCCGGTAGGACTCATCACCCACCACTCATTATCCCCGGCCTGCCCTCCTTATTGCACACTCTGCCCCCACATTCCAGGACATTGCTCTCCTATCAAATCTTCACTGACCTGTCCAGGCCCACTCCAGAAGAGCCCAATTCCCTTGTTCTGCCTGGAGTCAAGACTTGCTGCTGCTCTTTGTGTTATCCTATGGCAGAATCCCCAAGAATTTCAACACGAAGAAGTTTGAAGTACAATGATTTAATTTCACCTAAAGGACAGGCAACATGTCCATCATGTTCCCTCAACCTCCTGCTGAAGTATGGGATTTTTGGAGGAGAATGAGCACATACTGGACACCTACTGAACGAGCCATGTCCAGGAGATGTTGATAAACTGTCCCTGACAGGGAGGATAAGAGGAACATGGCTGTGAAGCATGCACATATGCGGAACCAAGCATGGGAACCAAGCATGGGAAGAATTGCTGTGATAGCATGACTTGCACTTTCATAGACTTATGTGTGGTCAGACCAAGCGTATATGTGACCAGACATGTTTAGCAAATCATAAGCTTAGAATAGATGCATGAGCTGTTTGCGCTAGCTAATCATGAACTTACACGAACCAATCATGAGTTACCAAGTATACCTAATAACAGTATAAATGTAACTTTGGAAAGTTTAATAAATGAGGTCTGCTGATCGATCATATTGATCTACGTGCAGTTACTCCATATCTTCTCGGCAATACTGAAGCAGCAGGGCTGTCCAAGTTCTTTGACCAGCTGCCAGGCTGCAGGTCCAGAAGACCTATGCATCATCTATCTGCCACGGACACAGGTTGTGCTTACAACCCCAGTCCTAATGAGTTTCCCTTCCAGTGGGTCTTCCTATGGGTAACTTCTCCTCTGTGGTATGAATCACATCTGCAAGGAGTCCCAATGAGTGGTCTATACGTATAATTTCAATAGGTGCCATGCTGCACAATAAGAGAAAGGTCAAGGATTACTCAAATCAGTTTTTCCCATAAAGGGAAGTAAGATTATATTTTCAAAATCCATTGCTATTGGACAAAATCCATTGTTATTGGACATTAACCAACGGCTAGGACTTATACGTAACATTTCCTAGAAGCACTGCACAAGTCCAGTCAGTGGATATAAATAAAAGTTATCAAAAATCCTGTATTAAAAATATTAAAAATGTTTCCGTCCTCCAGGAGAAGCAGGAAAATTATTATCCCCCTGTATTCAGCAAGGAGTACTGTGTCTAATTCTAGGTCCTGCATTTCAAGAATGACCATCTCTGAGATGTGTCCAGAGAAGGGCAATGAAGACGATGAAGGGTCTAGAGAGTAAGTCATATGAGGAGAAGTTGAAGGATCTGGAGTTGTTTAGTCTGGCAAAAAGGAGCTTCAGGTGTAACGGTCAGTATATGAGACTCAATTCTCAATTCTCTTATGAACACAAGATACGGGGGACAAAGGAAGTTATACCACAGGCCTTGGTCTAGGCTAGGGAATACACAGAAACTGCAAGTCTTGACACATGTAAATAGCTTTGGAGATGCTGTGATGGCAGATGTCTGCAGGCTGGATTAAGTCTTCTTGTCCCAGGAAGTTTCTGTGTTTTTTGCAGTTTTATATCTCTACACTCAGGAGAGACCTCACAGCTTTCTACTCAAAGGAGGGTGTTAGGAAGGTGGAGGTCAGTCTCCCCTCCCAGACAAGGGTAAATGGTTTTAAGCTGTGCCAGGGGAGGTTCAGGCTGGACATCACGAAGAATTTCTTCACTGAAAGTGTTTTCAACTATTGGAAGGGGCTGCCCAGGGAGGTGACGGAGTCACTGTCTCTGGAGGAGTTCAAGAAATAACTGGATGTGGCACCTAGTGTTAGGGTGTAGTTGTCAAAGTAGTGATCACTCAAAGGTTGGGCTCAGTGTTGATGTAGGTCTTCTTCAACCTAAATGATTTGATAATTCTGTGATTATGTGATAAATGCTACCTCAGGTGCAGTTGTATTTTATTATTTACAAATCTACAAAATTGAAAGACTTTATTTGCTTTACCCAGTAGTGGAAAAGAGTCTTACTACTCTGTATTAGAGCATTCAGAAAATTACATATATTACTTTGAAATTGCCCAGTGATGTGCTTTATTTCACAAAATAAAGCCCTATTGTACCCAGCACCACCTGGGGTTTGTTCATTGTAGTGTTTTTTCTTATGTCAATTATTTTATATTAGTTCAAAACATGCTGCAAATAGAGCTGATTTACTGAAGAAATTATGTAGAAAAATTTGTGTTTAAATAAAGTTGCTTTTCTGTACATTACATTGCAATATGCTTAATGATGTTAGCTATATGGCTGGCTAATCTGTAGTTATGAGCAGTTATAATATCATGGAATCATAAAATCATGCTGTCTTTGTAGGGAAACGGGAAGAAACGGTCATACTCCAAAGGGTGAGGTAGAGTGAATGATTTATTAAAATGGTGCCCAGTGTTTAAAGGGTAGTTAATGAAGGTCCCAGAACGGGGTGGAACCTGGGAGGGGTTTAAGGAGGAATTAGAGAGGAATCTGCAGTACAAGGCAAAAGCTTCCAAACTGGGAAAACAGGGAGAGTTGCAAACCATATAAGGAAAAGCTACACTACTGCAAGCAGGGACCAGTCAGGGGTGGGTTACAAGTCATGAGGGATGGAAAATTCCAGCAGGGACACACAGTAAAACAAGGGAAAAACATAGAGCGTGATAAAATCCTCCAACTGGGTACAGTCCTTAAACTGCAAACAGTCCTTAAACATAGCAACAGTCCACATAATGCAGAATGTAGTTTTTAGAGCTCAGACAGTCACAGATCTGGGTTGTTTAAGCTTTCTTCCACAGTTGGTATCTCTCTCCTCCAACAAAACCATTCAGATTTAAGAAGACCTTTATGGTTACCAAGTCCAACTTTTAATCTACCACTGCCAAATCCACCACTGGAAATAAAGATGAATAGTAGAAACATAATTTAAATGTTATGATTTTAGGATTATGATTTCATGTGAAAGCATTTTTTTATATTACACTGACCTGCAGTGTAAGCTTCATACACTTTCTAGCATTTTTACTAAAAGCAAATAGTAATAGAAACGTTGTGAAATCTAAAGCTAATACAGTTGCATGCATTTAAACAATCAGAATCGGCTTTCATATGCTTTACTTGCAGTGTATCATTCTATCCTGTAGAAAGACAATAAATTAGTTCATTCTAATGAATATTACCTTGCAGAGACAGAAACTATATTGCTTGTTTGGAATGCTTTGTTAATATCACCGAATAGCAGATTTTCCATTAAAATACTAAATTTAGAAAACAGTTCCCAGTAAAGCAAGATTCAAGGTAATCTGATTTACAAATATCTCTAGAGTTCAGAATATCTTCCAATATTGCACAATGCAGTTAGTACACTAGTGCACTGATACTTAAAAATAACACAAAAAAA
>VXBX01008062.1:2506-61345 GCA_013400415.1 Scytalopus superciliaris
TTGTGTTGATGTTACTAGAAAGGACATTTTTAATATATATCTTATGTATTTTATGGAAATATCAAAAATATTATTTTATGTGACATGGTTTGAAAATCTTAGAAACGTGTGGGCTTTTTCCTCTATTAAATTATGCAGAAAGAGAGGAAAGCTCTTCAGTATTTTTAACCTAACAAGATGGTCTTTTTCAATTGCAGGGATTCTACAACAAGTACAAATCAATGCACAAAAACTTAATCTTTGATCTTGAGGTTATGGTGCATACACTGAGGAATAGATAATAATAAGTATTAAGGAAAACCCTTTGGAACATTTCAATTGTAATATATCTGTACATTGCAACACCTCCCTGAGAAGCACAGTGTCACATATAATTATACAGTGCCCAGAGATAACACAAAAGACCATCTGTAAGCTTTGAACAGATGTAGCCTTTGAATACATACTTGAGCTTATCATGGTCTTAACAATTTTAAACCTCAAAACAAGTGCAGCTTCAAAAACAATACTGGAGTAGGAACAAAATCAAAACTGGAATATTCACAGTCTTCTGAAGTTGATATTTTGCTCAGTGCTATTTAAAAGCATGTATCTGCACAATACCTTTTGTTTTAAGGGAAAAGGTTTCTGTATACATAATTAATTACCTGACAATATTTTTTCAATGAATCTCCCTAGAAACATACAGACTGACCAAGACAGAACAGAATAGACTAGAATGGACTATTCAGTTGGAAGAGACCTAGAATAATCATCTAGTCCAACTGCCTGATGACTTCAAGGCTGACCAAGTTGTTAAGTCCAAATACTTCTTAAACTGACAGTCATGGGGCATCAACCACCCCTCCAGGAAACCTGTTCCAGTGTTTAACCACCCTCTTAGTAAAGAAATGCTTCCTAATATAATCTAAACCTCTTTGGGTGCATTTATGAAATAGTTCCATGCCATTCTGTCACTGAATACCAGGGAGAAGGGATCAGAACCTTCCTTTCTACTTCCCATATCCAGGAGGTGTAGGAAGCAATAAAAAATTGCCCCTCAGCCTTCTCTCCAAACTAGATAAGCCTAAAGTATTCAGCTGCTCCTCACAACACATTTGTTTCATCCCTTTCACCAGCGATGTTACCCCACTCTGGACACACTGAAGGACTTTCACACTCTACTTAGACTGTAAGGCCCAGATCTACACCCAGTATTCAGGGTGAGGATGCACTAATGCTGAATACAGAAGGACAATCACTTCCTTTGACCAGCTAGTGATGCCATGTCAGATGTACCCCAGGATGAGGTTTGACTCACTGCTTACTCACATTGAGCTGCTGTTGGCCAGCAACCCCAGATCACTTTCTGCAGGTCTGTACTCCAAACACCCCTCTCCTCATTTTTACTTGTGTCCAGTGTTAACTCTGTCCTGGGTGCAGAATCCTGCATTTGAACTTGTCAAATTTCATCCCATTAATCATAGCCCAAAGTTCTAATCTGTCTAGATCCCTCTGCAAGGCTTCCTGTCCCTAAGAAGAGTCAACTGCACTTTGCAGTTTGGGATCATCAGCAAACTTGTTAATGGTGCATTCAACTCATACATTCAGATCATTGATAATTAGATAGAACTGGATTGGCCTTGGAACTGAACCTTGAGAAATCCCACTGGTGACCAGTCACCAGTCAGATGTAGCCCCATTCACTGCAGACTTTGAACTCTGCACTTCAGCCAGATCTTCACACACATCACCTTGAACCCACAGACCCCACAGCTGGACAACTTGTCCAGATGGATGGTGTGAGGGACAGTCTCAAAAGCCTTAGTAAAATCCAGGAAAACTGTATCCACCACTTTTCCTTCATCCACTAAGGGAGTGATCTTATCTTAGAAGGATATCAAATTAATGAAACAAGAGTTTCCTTTAGTGAACCCATGTTGACTGTGCCTGATGATTGTATTATTCTTTAAATACCTTTAAATACTAAGTACCCAGTGTGATATCCTCCATATCTTTTCAAGGAACTGAGGTTAGACTAAGAAGTCTGTAGTTCCTGAGACCCCCCTTACACCATTTTTGTAGATGGAATAACATTGGTTTAGCAGATTAATTTTGTTCCATTAAGGCAGCAGGAAATGGTTCAAAGTGCAGTTGGGATGGAGTTTGTTTTAGGTGTCAAAGGAAGGGGAAAGGAAAAGGGGAAGTGCAGGAGAAGAAGAGAAGAAGTGAGAAGGGATGTAGTGAGAAGTCTTTCAGGAAGACTGAAAGAGAAGGGCAGAAAGAAGACAAAATCCTATAAAACAGACTCACCACACACCATAGAACTAGATCTTCACACACCCTGACCTACCTTTAAGGGTGGTTATAAACTATTTGTCCCAAAGGTATCATATGCCTAAGTGGATCTGGAGTTTCACTGAATAGACTAATCAAAAGCATGGATTTAGTGATCCTGTACTTACACTCAGATAAACAACAGATATAATTTTTGAGTGCTGTCAGCTTAGGGTGCTTTGTGAGCAATGAAATTATAACAAAGCTATTAATAAAAACTGATTTCTTCAGTTCAGTAATAATTTTCTATGAACAGCAAAGACCTAAATGGAAAGTAAAATGTGTATCTCTTAGTTTCTCACATGCCCATAAATCGCCCAAACCATAAATCTATGAAAGATAAAAGCCAGGGTTAGAAGTTAATTTGTAAAAAGCTGATAACAGACTTATATGTGAACAAAGTTATCTCCACAGACTAATGGAAACTATAGACAAACACTGTTTCAAAGACAAAACTTAAGAAGTTTCTACCCATTTGCAGATTTCTTATCTAAGAATAGTGAAGGAAAAAATAAAAAAGGAAATTCAACCAAACTACTCACTGTTTGCATAGACAAAAGAGCAAATCCAAATAAGAAAAAAGTTTGTTCATGTGGGATGAGATATTAAAAATATTAGATTGGCTTGTAGAGCTGTAAGCTGAAAACAATAACATTTCGACAAGGAGGGAATAATTACAAGTTTTATAGTCTACCTGAAGTTTCTGAAGACAATGAACCAACCTCTTTCACTTTCAAATACATCCCATTTTCCTGATTGCAAGCATAATTCTAAGGTGCTGTTTGCTTGGTAAGCCTTTCATTTAGCTCTGGATGACCAAATATTTGCCCATGGTTTATCTGTTCCTATACCAAAAAAAGGTCATGATATCCTTCATCTGCTATTCCTCTTTTCTTTGTGAACTTGAGGTAGTTTACAAAAGGCCTGCTTGGGAACTGAGGGGCCTTGTCTATACCCAACAAAATACAAATATAACAATAGAGTTTCTTTAGCCAATCTTTTAGGAATTTTATGGTGGGTTTATTTATTAATTTATTTTAGGTCATCGACATACAATAGCTTTGGTCCATGTTCAACACAAACTACAGGGAAGTATCAGTTCCTTGACACTGAATAGTCTAACACATTAGGAAAAAACCCACACAGATTCTGAGTTCATTTGCTGAACTTAGAAAGATGGAGAGTAGAATCTTCAGTCTTGTTCTTTTGTTTTTCTTTTTCTCACAAAAAATCTTACTAGATTTTTGCCTGCATAATGAAAAATTGTGCACACACAATGAAGATATTGGAAGAAGAGTACATCAAGTAAGATACCAAGGAAGCATCAAAATAAATCTTCTAGATACCATTGCAGATGGAAATCAAATATATTTTTGGACATGAAAAATAGGCATTAAAAACTTTGCAATCGAAGTGTGAAAACTTTAGCCAATAAGGACGTAACCAATAAAATCAGTGGATTTCAGAAAGCACATGTGAGTTTGGTCGGCTGACTAGTTCCCAAAGTTTATGGTTATTTTAACTAGGAGCTTGACTGAGTTGTCTCATTTTCTACTGACGTCAGAAGTAAGTATCTATGACATCTCCAAGTGGTTGATATGCATGTCAGAAGTTTAACACTACAGTTGTGCTGGTTTAAAGATAAACCAGCAGGAGGAATGAATCCAATTTACAAACAGATTATAAATCAGAATTATAATTTAGTAAAAAAGATCACAATCAGTACAATGGTACAGAGAGAAAAAAAAAAAAAGTCCCTTTAACCCACAAAAACAAGTGTGTGACCCAGCAGCCTGGGGCACAAACAGAATGGTAATTGTCAGCCCCTGTGCTAAGCACCACCTGGCCCTTCTAGGTACAAAGTAACAGGAAAGAAGAAACCTGTCAGTGAGGGTAATGGTCCCGGTCCAGTTGAGAGTGGCAGTCACAGTCCTGCTGAGGCTCTGGTCCTCCTCTGGATCTGATGATCCCCAGTCCCAAAACCCCAGTTTATATGTGCTTAGGCTCAGGTGGAAGTGCCCAGTACCTCCCCCAGGGCAGGGAGTTTCACAATGGGTGATTTACACTCTGACATATTTTTGGAATCCCTGATGGCCCATTTGCAGACATGACCCCTCAGGTTGGGTGTGGGGGTGCTTGATGGCTCTCCAGAGGGGCGTTATCACACCTGAGTCACTGATGTGAAGACAGGAAACCTTTCTTATCTCACAGAAGTTCCCAAACACCCAGCTTGTAGCCTGAGGAGTCAGGTGTGCTCCAGGCAGAGCTGCAAATGATCCATTGTTAGCAGTTCATGAGGGGGCCTGGTGGAACCCTTATTCATGGGGCAGGCAGTCTCTTTCCTGGTTCCATGGTTGAAAAAAAAGAGAGGAGGTAATCCCTCTGAGGCACAGGGTTGGTAGATGAAAGAAAAATTCCAAGATTTTAAATACATAACAACAGTGTTTTAAGATTTATAACACATTTGGGGAGAAAAAAAAAATCTTAATTTCTAAGAATGTTTGTGTGCGTATGGGTGTGGGGGACATGCACTGTTGAAATTTTTTATGCATTAATATGGAAAATGCCTTACAGATCATCTTAAGAATGAGATATTGGGAAATATCAACAACAATAAATGGATTTAAACAAAAATATTTGCCTTAGAACACAAATATAGGTTAAAGCAGACTAATAACATTTCTGTAATCTATAAATAAAGTTGATGCATTACTGTAAGTGTTCTTTATTTTCTTTCAAGTGATTTCATTGCTTGGATGATGTACATTTGATAGAAATAGTGAAAAAAGATAACATAAGGACATATTAAAATATTGCACTTGGTTTAAAATGCAAATGTATACAAAATAGTCCAATCCTTATTCTATTGAAAAATTGGAAGAGTAGCAATTAAGTAAAGCTTAAAAATACTGTTAGTATTTACTAGACACCTAATAATTTGTGTCTTTCAAAATTTTATCATGATTTTAGATGTATGTTTGGTTTCTTTCACGAATACAGAACATTTATATTTTTGTTTTCTGGTTTTGTTTTACTGGACTTATAGGTCATTATAATTTCAGAAATACCTTGTGCTTCTATTAAGACCAAGAAAAATATTGATGAGAAACCTAAATTTAACTAGCCATGTTTGAAAAACTGACTCAGGAAAAAGTATGCCTGAGAGAGATGTATTACCTTCCTTTTTAACTAAGATTGTTATTGTTTTAACTTTTTATTGATGATATTTTGGGGGAAGAAACAAGGAAATGAGTGAAACTCTGGTACATTTCTTAATACTAGGAAGATTTATTATAATGTTAGTTTGACTGCATTTTCTAAGATTACAGCTTATTGTATTGCGTAACCAAAATTTGCAGATACTTCTACAATTTGAAAGAATGTTTACATGGCAATCTGTACCATGCTGATTTGATTCTTGAGTGCCTATTTTTTTGAAAATTATGTTTTAAAGATACAGCTCTAGGACATGATGAGTTAGGATAAAAGTATTGAATTCCATTACACATATGTTCACCATGGAGTTCTTATTAATATTCACTAATTATTACTATTCTCTAATTTCTAACTATAGTGAAACCACAGGATTTTAGCAGAAATTGTCACCTTCCCTGCAGTCAAAATGAGTACATTACAGTACTGATTAAAATCAGACTCTTAATCCTTGCCTTTTACATTTAAATTCTTGTCATTTTACATTAAAAAAAAAAAAAAAGGAGTTTGTGAAAAGATGTCACATAAACATGTCCATAAACTTTCATTCCACTAATAAAACTGTGCCCTACTAATTCAGACAGAGAAAAATAAAAGGTCAGAAAGATTTAAAAGTCATAAAAATGTATTAATTGCCAGAGCATTAGGCCATCTGTCATGAAGCAGGAATCTTTGTCCTCCGTGGTGGACTCAGCTATATCAATAGTGTAACTGCTGTTCAGTAGCTATGTGTTAGTTTAGCTCCTCCTGGAGCAGACATTTAATTGAAACTCAGACTGGCAGAGTACATGGCTCCCTGTTGTTAATTGGTCTTTAGAGACTGTTAAGAAGTATGCCAGTTATCTCTAGCCCCAGTCCCAAAACAACAACAAAAAATTTTAAAAGAGAGAAAATAATAAGGTCACCTTGTCTTTTCATTAGCAAGCACCAATAAGAAATTTGTCAGTTCTTTAAGTAAATGTAAGCCTATGTGGCATTTTCTTTAGACACAGACTTGAACAGAAGTAAGGCACAGCAGTTGTTCATGTACCACTTAGGCAGGTGGCCCAGAGACTATCTTATCAAAACCAAAAGTCATTTTTTTTCCCTTTTCAGTGAAAAATATTCTTTCTAAGATCAGGTTAAGAGCCTCAGTTTAAGGTGTGTAAAAATAATGCACTGCAAAATGTCAAGATGCCTGAAGATGATGGAGAGGAGAAATAATGCAACAAGTGATCTGTGAGAGAGTCCTAACACCCTTCAGAGAAGATGACTTTAAGAGCTAATTAGAAACATTTTTCAATACAAGCAGTCAGCTGTATTTTATGTCACAAATTATTTAAACTTGGAAAGAGGAAAAGAGGAAAGAATACTCAGCAATCACTTCAAAATACAAAACAAACAAACAAAAAAAAGAAAACTTCTGTAACATGAAGTAATAAATTTTACCTTTTAAAACACCACTTGTGAGCTAAAACCCACTTTTCATTAAACACTAAATCTTTCCTCAGAACATGGAAAAAGACTTTAAATAATACATTCACATTTTTAAAAAGTAGTACAAATTGTCCTATCTATAGAGAGGACAATATTTACATTATACAATAGTGTATAAACAATAATGTATATACACAATAGTGTATATACAATAATAGTATAAACATTTATTTTAAGAAAAAGGTAAAGGAAAACAGGAAGAAGTCCATAGTCAATATATATACTCAACAAGAATTCTTACAAAATTAAATGTGATCACATAACAAGATTTTATTTTCCATCACTCCAGAATGAAAAAAAAAATGTTAATAATACTGTCTCATATATGGATCCTCTTGTATTTACCCTCAGAATACTTACCATCCATTAGGAATCTAAACCTACAATTGTCTTTGTCTTAAAATTCAAGCTGCTTTTACAAATTTTCCTTGCTATTTTTAGAAAAAAAATATTCATTTTTACCAGGAAGAATATTCAGGGAATACTCTCTTCTAACCAACCTTTTCTTTATTCATTGATACAAAACTGTGGTAAATACTAAGAGTGTTATTGTGCAAAGCCTTAAGTTTGCAAGGTGTGTAAACACAGCAGAATGCTGCTAGAGACAGCAGAAAAACCTCAGATTTAGCTTTTATTTATCATTTTATGTGTTTGATGAAATGGATGAGGATGACAGAAAGACAGACTACTAATGTAAGAGAGCTGCTTAGGGTAGTTTTCACAGAATCAGAGAATATCCTGAGTTGGAAGGAATTCACACAGATCACTGAATCCAACTCCCGGCCCTGCATGGGACCATCCTCAAGAGTCACATGATGTGCCTGAGAGTATTGTCTATCAGGCTTGGCGCTGTGACCACTGCCCTGGGGAGCCTGTTCCAGTGCCCAACTACCCTCTCTGGGTGAAGAATCTTTTTCTAATATCCAACCAAACCTCCCCTGACACAACTTCAGGCCATTCGCTGGGGTCCTGTCACTGTTCACCGCAGAGCTGAGATCAGTGCCTCCCCCTCCTCTTCCCCTCATAAGGAAGTTGTAACTGCAGTGAGGTCTCCTCTCAGTCTCCTCCAGGCTGAACAGTGTCCTCAGCCACTCATATGGCTTCCCCTCAAGGGCCTTCACCATCCCTGTTGCCCTCTTTTTTTTTCCCCTTCAAATGATTAAACAGCATAACGTATGTCTATGTTATGCAGTGAAGCAACCTGCAGAGCCCTGTGAAGGCCTAAATGCAGACCAATGGGCAGAAAAAATATATCAATTACTGTGAGAATTGTAGCTAATACATATTGGAACAGCATCACATCAGTGAAGTGGGAGCACTCAGAACTTCATGTAATGTCATTGAAAAACATTGCATTAAACAGCTACTCAAGGGTTTCAGCAGTTCCATGTCTAGCGCTCAGTATGAATGACCAGTGGTCTAAATGAGTATTTTAGATAGCCTTGAAGAGGAGACTCTTGGAAGCTCAAGGCAAGTCGCCTTGAATAATGATAAACAAGGACTGAAGAATCCACACTTTATTTCTGCAGCCCTTGTTTCCCAAAGGACAATTTGATTGTGAGACTTACTTCATGGCATGAAGTAACAGACCTGGTCATGTAGCTCAGGCAAGAGCTTGTAAAAAGTGGTTCTGAGTTTCCATCAGACAACAACCATAATTATGCTTTTAGATATTCAGCATCAAAAATTAACTGAAACTGCCTGAATCTAGAAATATAAGTATCTACCCTACTGCTCAATATTATCAAAACACAAGAAATCTGAGAAATGGGTTTTATTAGCACAGGTCTGGTATCAAAGACTGAAGCAGGACAATTTGGTGTAGCTTAGTGTAATAAACTTCAATAAAGAGGGAAGAAAAAAGATATTCTGTGTTGTAAAATCATTTTTGCTTTTACGCATTTGTAGGGACACACTTCTTCCCTCAGATGTGATGCTGGAAGAATGTAATTGACATGCTTATGTCTTTGATTGCTCATTATATTAAGAAAAGAGTTCTGGCTAATTAAATAAAACTGCTTTAAGGAAAAATCTCAGTCCTCCATCAATAAATACAGGCATGAAAAGCTTCCAGGTAAATACCCCTTGTTAGGTTGTAAACTTGCACATATCACCTTGAGGTCCATTGCATAGACCTGGAAGTTCAACTTTTAGAATTCCATACTGCTTTAATGGTTCATATATTTTTATTTGTTGGTATAAAAGTGTATCTAAAAGTTAAGATCATTTTTGTGGGTTTTCTTTTTCTCTTTTTCTTTTTACACAGAACTGTAATTGTGAGCTGCGCTTCAGATCATTGCCCTTTACAATTTTGAATACTGTCTGTCTAAAAGAAAAAAAGCTATAGATGTATATTCTCAGAGATGGGGAAGAGCAATATAGGAAAGAAAATCATACAGTTTTCAAATCTCTGGAAAAATATTTGTTTTGCATGTTTCTTGCAGGCCTCCTTCCAAGTGACCCAGATTGGTCACTGTTAATGATCTTTTTATCATTGATGATTCTCTCAATATTTGCACTAGTTGAAAGCTTTGTTAACACAGCAACATCAATAAGGCATAATTGAAAATTTGACAGGATTACTGATAATTCAAGAATCATCAACCTTCTACTTTGGCACATTTTATGTGGGAAGGAACACAAGCTGCAATGACTATGGAAAGGATATAAGTAAAAGTATTGTGGAGGACTAACCCTGAATTTTCCTGTAACAAGTCTGAAAGTCATTGTATTTACCATTTAACAGCTTCTTCTTTTAAGTCCCAGGTTTTACTATTATATATTCATGAAGAAGTGGTTAAAAACTCAAACTTGGTTAGCTAAAAGCAATAATAAGTTTCATTCTGGAATGCAGGAAGCCTAATACTAATTTTTCTTTTTTTGTTGTTATTGATGATGTTGTTAAAGGTAGCTCTTTAAAGTGAATTGATGGATTTTTGAATTAGTTTTCACTGGATGTAGTTAAGGTAAATTAGCTGTATTGTAAGGTGACAGAGAGGACTAAATAGGATCCACTACTCTCTTTAATACTTAATAGAATTATTCTCGTAATTTTTAAGTATTATTGGCTATTTATGAGAATCCCACAACCACAGAATAGTGTAGCTTGGAAGGGACCTCTGGAGGTCTTGTCCAGAAGATGAACTATAAATGTATGTGTAATTCCTTAATTTAGTTGATGACATATGAAATAATATACTTCATATTTATCTAGGTATGTCCCAGACACAATTCCAACCCAAATTTAAAGCTATTCAGATATTGATGCGATTAAGAGATCTCAGTATGAAACAATCAATTACTCACAGGTTCTTTGTGCCTTGGTTTCTCTATTCAAAAAACCCTATTATTTAAATAAATGGTTATTTGTTTTCCACTTTGATGCAATTAGTGCAAAGCAAGAAAATCTGTACGTGATTAAAACTGAAAAGAGTATTATGCCTGAAATGTCATCAGAAATGACAAACATCAGGATTATATTTGTCCTTTCAAATATTCAAGTATTTTTCAAATACTTTTTTCTATGTTTAGGTAGTCACAGAACACACACAAATTGTATTGACTTGATTTAAATACTTAAAAATCATTAATTCTGCCACTATATGCCCATTATTTGCCAGTATGATGGGCAAATTTGTCTAAAAGAAAAGCTGTTGTCTTCAAGGTTATTTATAATGCTCAGCTTTTTGAGTTTTATAAATATGAGAAGAGTTTTATATAGCATTTGAGCTGGATAAAGGAGCTCAGGAATTCTTGAGTAGTATTCCTTGCTAATGAAGCCCATACACAAGAAATAAATTCACTGTTCACTTTGGGATTTCTCTGTATAACACTGGAGAATTTTCATTCTTACACTAGTCTTTGCCAGTTTCTGTCCTATCTGCAGCAAAGGTTTATGGCCCTGTATCTTAGGACATCCTAAATAAAAGTACTACCTCAGTTACAAAAATTATGACCTTGGAAATTTTCTGTCTTATGAACCCAGGAAGTTGGAAGAAAGAGGTATTCCCTCTGGGTGGTACTGAAATTAAATATTTTTGATGTCTTCTAATCCTGTGAATTACCTTTCACAGTGGACAAATCCCATTCATTCACCATAATTAGTACTCCAAGGTGAGTACCTGTTTCATGTACTCCTATAGCAGGAATTCGAGAGAGGAGGGGAAAGAAAATTCTCCCAGCAGAGCTCAACATGACAGACTGCACAAATCAATTTTAATTAATTCTGCCTCTTTAAATCTGCCTGCTCTTTTGGAAAGATTGCTATCTGCATCAGGCACTATGGCAAGATAATTAACAAAAGTACTGCAGGGCGCTGATAGTGCTAGCAGCCAATTTACTTGGCAACATCTTGGTTTTATGAGAGTGCCAGGTTAGAAGGTCCATTGTATTGAGTGGGATTTGTGTTCTATCTTCATGTAAAAAATACTCATATTTTACCAAGAAACACCTTGTGAGGTTTTAATTATAAGTCTTCAAGCAAGAATTAATGAGAGAGAACTTCTGAAAAACAACTTCAGTGTTATGAGAGAGAAACTGTTCCAATGTAAGATTACTGACAATGAAAACCCAGGGCGTTAGAGCTATAAAGTTCATACTGGGAAGAATAAGCCTATAAAAAGTTGTTTTGTTCTGTTTTGTTTTTCCATGTTACTTGGCACACATTTCAAGCCACCTACTGTAGAGAACTGACTTTTCTGAGACAATATCACTGGTACATTGCATTGTTTCATTTCCTTATAAGGCACTTCGTGGAGTGGTAAAGTATACATCAATAATAAAATGTCACTCGGCTTTAACAACATTAAACTGATCTACCTTAGAGTATTTTTTAGTGCAAACATCTCAAAATAGTGCCCTTCTTTCAGAAATGGTAAAGCAATGAAATGCAACATAATGAACAAGAAATTCAAAATATTGTCTATATGTGTCATTACAAATCAGATTACCAGCCTGGTGTGTGTGTGTGTGTGTGTGTGTGTGTGTGTGTGTGTATGTGTATGTGTCTCTGGGCATCTATATCTAGATATAGGGAGATATCTACACATATATATATATATGTATCTATACATACACATAAAGTTCGCATTTTGCAGTAGTATTTCATGATAGTTGAGGGATAAATTGATATGTAACTTCTGGAAGGATTAGGATAGTAGGTCTGTATGATTTAGATTTAGTTTAAAATAAAAAAATTGGGTCATACTATACAAAGCATTTATTTAGTTGTAATTCAATCTGCTATTTAAATAATTTTGAAAAAAAAATAGTGTCAAAGTATTGACTGTCTTATGCAGCTAATATAAAAGGCTAAATTAAATAAAAATTGAAATTTATATTCTGCTTAAGTCAACAGAAATGTGACGGCATGTTCATAGATAATCCAGATCAAAACTCTGCTGATCTGTTTACTGTGTGCACAGATAGTGGTCATACAAACATAGTGTTAGAACACAAACTCTTTGCAACAATGACAATATTTTTATATTCACATAAATAGCAATAAAATATTACATTCGTTCTCTTGCACAGTGCTGTGTGTGCTTTGATATACAAATAGTGCCATTTAGGATGAAATAGAGAACATGTTTTATTTTGCTAAATCAGGATGTCTTTATGTACTGGGTATCGATGTCAAGAATTTGCTAGAGAGGGTGACCACAGGGGTGGTTCCTGCAGGAAGAGACTGGGGCTGTGCTGGAAGCAGATGGTTCTAGTCTGCTGGAGTAGTTTTGTCCACAAAGACTGCAGCCTGTGGAGACAACCCTGTGTGGAGCAGGGGGAGAGGGTGAAAAAAAAAGGAGAAGCAGAGAGAAAACTGCTGTCTACAGAAGGTAACAGTCCTCCTTCACCCATACCTCCCAGTGCTGCCTGGGAGTGAAGGAGTGAAGTTGGCCATGAGAAATAGGGGAGGAAAGGTGTTGCTTTAATGTTTGTCTTCTGTTTCTTACCACTTAAATCTGTTTCAACTGACAATATTTTAAATTAATTTCNNCGTTTCAAAAGACAATATTTTAAATTTATTTTCCCCCCCCCCCATAGATTCTTTTTTGCTTATAACAGTATCTGTAAGTCATTTCCCTATCTTTGTCTCAACCCATTAGATTTCTCATTTTATTGTCTCACTTTATGCTGCAAAGGAAGGGGAGTAAGCAAGCAAGCTGAGTGGGCATTCAGCTGTCAGCCAAGACTAACCCACCACACTCTTGGATAAATTTCATATATATCTCCCTACATTTATCTTCACAGCTTCATCTAACAGAAAAGCAAGCTCCACGATTTTCCTTTTCTTATACTCCAGTGGGACAACATTTTATTTTAATGAATTGTATTTTTATTTTTTTTTAACAAACTACTGTGTTGCTAGATCATTCAACTCTTTCATTTAAATTATTCACTCCAGTAGGTGAAAGTATGAATTCTGAATCTTTTCAGTTCCTCAGGAAATTCTGCAGTTCTCTTTACAGGGATGGCATACAGAAAAAAACCTAAAGACTGACACAAAAAACTATTCCTATTTCAGCAATTACCTCAGTGAACCATGTATATATCCATAAGAGAAGAAGTCAACCAGAATCCTCTGTCATGAAACACTGCATACAAAAACTAAGCACTGGAAGAAAACAAAGTACAATATTTGACTCATGCTGTAGCAAAATGATTAGGCTTATAGCACATTTTGTTTACTTCTTTTGTCCAGGTTCCTTTATCTTCAACACTGGCATATTTAGAATAATAATGAAAAAAAACCCACAAACAAAAAACTGCACAAACACAAACAATAAAATACAATATAAAAAATTCCTATCAGAGTATCTAATTGGCTTTTTTTTTTTTTTGCTAAAAAAGATTTCAGAGTAATTCTGAGGCCAAACAATACAACTTATGGGTCCTATGGATAACAAAAAAAAATCAAAAGCACTTAGACCAAAATGTCTGTGTAAATTAGGACTAATGTGATTAAGTAAAACCAAAAAATCATTGAACCACCCAGGTAGGAAAATATGCTCAAGAACGACAGAGATTCAAAGGGACTCTTAAGTGATGTTGGAGACTGCAAAAATTTAGCACAGCTATAAGTCTGTCCTTGTCACTGTAGAACACCATTTAGTTATATTTTATTTCAATATTTGAAATGGTCTTCTACTGTTTTGGCTTTGTATCATATTAATCTTGAAAGAAGTGGTGAGACTTGGGGCTGCACCATTCTACATCTTCATTTGCAACTTTATGTGCCAGTATTTTAACTTTCTTTTCAGACCTATTGATGTTCCTAAGTGCTACAGCATGTACTCAAATTTCAAGTTACTCCTAACATCCCTCCATGAAATTAATTGAAAATGGTCAATTGTAAAAGACTTTATGTAATTTTACAGCTCATCTACTCTATACAAAACCCTTAAATATTTCAAGAATGTAAGTCTGTTCCTGGTAAGTGTAAATTATAACTGCTTAATCATGAGAGAAAAATGTTCTAAAGATAATTCATGAGGTCTTGAAGACACTAGTGCTCTCTCCATCATTACAATTGGTGTTCACTCTTGCAAATTTCAGAGTATTATTAATGTGTAAGAAACACCCTCATGCACAGGAAAAATGTGGAGCTTATGAGAAGCATCACTTAAGCTTTGTTGAAATGGAAATGTTCCAGATAGTTGTATTCATGATGAACTCCTCTTTCTCCAATTGCCCTGGCATGTTATTGGGGTTGCTTGGTATGAATCAGACCAGCAGCAGTTTTACTGCTCCATGGAAACCAGCTGAAAAGAAAGTGCATATTACAGTTGGCACAAAACTGGATATGCCACAGCAGTGTTCTCTCATCACAAATAAGGCAACCAGTGTGGTAAATTGCATTGTAAGGACTATGACCAGCAGACCACTTACTCCACTTTACTCACTGACAATGAACCCAATCCTGGAACAACATGACCAGTTTTGGACCCCACATTTGAAAAAGGTGGAGTGTTGCAAAGACAGACAGCCTACAGCTCACGAACTCCAAGAGAGGCTGAGGGAGATGGACTTGTTTCATCTGGAGCAGACAAGGTCAAAGGGCAATCTAAACGAAAACTAGAGTACTTGTGGGGAAGTTACAAAGATGACTGAGCCTAGCTCTTCATAGAGGTGGCAGACAACCAAGCTAAAGAGGAAATGGCTAAAATTAGCTGCCTGAGAGGTTCAGATTAGGCAGGTGGAGGCTATTGTGGTTGGAGAACAGGTCACCTAGTAAGGCAGAACCATCTCCATCAGTGGCAACATCCAAGAGTTTGTTAGACCAAATCACAGCTGGTATGATCTATTGATGATAATCTTGCTGAAAGAAGGAGTTTGGCTTCCATAGGTGCTTCCAACCAGCATTTCTATTACAAACTCCTAAATGGTATGCAATAAAACGTAAAAGTTCAAACAGATGTCCAGTCATTGGATTTGGGGCATTCTTTGTCTTATAGGGTTGGTCCCTCCTGCAAGTAAAATCAAACACTAGTAAGAAAACCCACCATCTTGGTATTTTCTCTTTTTCTCACCCACTCTTAGAACCTCTTTTTAAAATTCTGTAAATTATAAAGTTAGAAGTCTCTAGCAGCTCTTCCTAATCACTATTCAGTTTACCCTATCACAGAAAAACTAATCTGAAACTTCAATTTAATATGTACACAGAAATATTTTTGAAATACTGAAAAAAGAATGTTTTCCCCCCACTACCACACCAAGAGTAGCTGTGTCTCATTTACTACTGAGTACAACATCCGAAAAGAAGAGAAACAGTATTTCTCTTTGAAGTTCAGTTCCTTGAGAAAACGGTGCTAGTGGCCAAACTTCAAAGAGAAACTGCCCTTCCTACCTGGCTGTAGCACTTCAGAGAGAGTTAATTTACCTCTGTGGTGAAAAGCAGGCCTTTCAGTCGCCGAACTGCCTGAGAAAAGATGTAACTGGTGGACTCCAGAATTAGCTGACAATGTTCTTTGAAGTTTGGCTGCTCATCTCATTAGAATTTCAGACATTGAAATGATTTACTTTCCATTTTGATTTCATGTAGAAAGATAAATGGAAGCTCCCAGTTTAGTTCTTAAAGTTGTATCTGGGCTTTAAAAGGCTTAAACATTCTTAGATGGCATACATGGTAGAGGCACCCATTTTTTCCAATTTTGTAATACCTGGATTGTCATCCACAAGTGACAGCTTGTGTCTACAGTAGTAGACAGAAACTATTTGTAAAAGGCAGAGTGTATTAATTCTATTAACAGTGATTCTATACAGTTGATGAAAAAAATCCAAGACTTTTTTGAAGTATACCAGGATTAAAATTTGCCCAGTATCATTACTTTGTTTAAAGTAGCTGGCAGTTTGCACTTCATTATGTCTGTGTGGTGACAGCTACACAACTAAGGAAAAGGTCAGACACGCTAAAACTCTGCTGAATAACAATTTCCTAAGTGGAATATATTTTCCTAGATGCATTATACATTTTTACAATTGACTTTCACAGAATTTAAAGGGCACAGCTCATATGGTCTGTGAGGGCTTAAAATAACCAGGATATCTCTTCAACCCATAAGGGACCTGACAATCCACAAGTAAAACAGTTGTCTATATAAAATTCAGCATCAGTTTCAATCTTTCTGTAACTACCACTTTAATTTAGGGCATTTTTATGAAGTGTCTCTCAAACAAACCCTACAGGTTCTGGAAAGCTTAAGATAGCTCTTAAAGGACATTTTTAAGAGAAGAACTTTGAAGAATTAAGTGAAGTGTTCAGACATTCAATGAATAAATTACTAGTTTGGACATCTCATCTTGCTGACTGAGACTTCCATCTCTCATATTATCAGAACTGTAATCTTATAAACTAACAGCTTGGCACAAGATACACATGTCCATATGACACGTATACACTGACTTCAATCTATGTCTTACAAATATTTGCAAGGATGGACTCCAGAGAAAAGAAAGAGGAAAGGGAAAGGGAAGACCAAAAATGTTGAAAACTCAGTCATCAAAGCAGTTAAGTGGCTTCAAATAAAAGGATAATTGCAGTTGCTGGTAAACAAAACAAAACATGGAAAACTGTGCATTAGAGAACACTTGCTTTAATGTGAAAGGAAAAAAAAAGAAGTGAGTAAGTGGAAAAGCAATGAAAGGAGAAAGCAGAGCTAAGCTTCAAGGAAAGGAAAAAGACAGATGTAACATGGATGAAAAAAATACTAAAGCAATAAAATAGTGGTTTTCCTATTTTATCCTTTTACTGTGAAGATGATTTTAATTTTTATGTAGTAAAAAGTAACCTTAGGAGAAAAAAAAGTTTTTAAAAGATAGTTTAAATAAATTAATTGATGTTTAAAGAGACATATGGTAATAGTATTAAAACACTCCAGGGCATTTTTTATTAGCCTGTTAATACAAACTTCAGATGGTAAAAGCACTCGGCCATACAACACACCTGAACTGTACATTAATTCACCAATAAAACACACTTTGCTGAGTTTCAGCACTTTGCTATTGTTGGAAGGACATGTAACTAAATGTGAAACAAACACAATTCTATTTACAAAGCATCTCTACACACTACAGCAACATTGTCTAACAACAGGATAAATATTAGCTAAAAAAGTATGTTTCCTCTTTTAGAAATAAAGATATATAGATTTTTTTCATCTATCTCAGCTACATCATAAAGACAGTAAAATCACTTTACACATTATTTGGTCTCAAGGGCATGCACAAGGGTAGTTTTTTCATGATGAACTCAGAAAGATCAGCCTTGGATTCTAGGTCACAGAATATTATGATCTAATCATAACACCTACCTTGTTCAAAGAAAGGTGAAGTTTAAGATATCAAGAACTAACTGTGATTTGTGTTATTGTTCCATACAATGTATTACTCCCAGAGGGAAGGCGTTCTAAATGAACACTATCATATCATGAAAATAAGGACAAGTGCCTGAAATTAGTAGCTTTCTGTCAGTATTTTCCAAAAGGCTCTGCCACTTTTCCCTGTCTACCCATCAAAAGTCCCCAGAGGAGTGTGTTCTCTCATGTGGTACAATTTCAAATGCCTGAAGTCAGATTCAAAGTATTTCAGTAATAATGTGAAATTCAGTATTATAACATCAGGTTCACAGTGACAAGTGCATTTTTTTTTTTTTTAAATAGGAATCAGCGAAGGAGTCAGACTTCTTTAAAAATTATAGTATTACTGTGTTTCTGAAAAATGCTCACTAATTAGACAAAAAGCTGATAAAAATGTAGAAAAATGGGGCAGAGAGATCTTTTTTTTCAGATACCTTTATATTTCTAGAAAAATGTTGATCATTCTATAATCATGTTTAAAATAGTAATTTCATACTGTTACTGGTTTTGATGCGTTTGTCAAAATTCTAAAAAGAAGTCCCACACACCATCACAGTTTTTTGTATTTATCATAGATGATTATGAGCTTACGAACACATTGCAAAGTGTTCATATACTATAGTTATGTATTGGATTTTTCTCTCACAAAATTCAAGTGATAAAGGGAAGTAAATTCTTAGATTCTAAACAGCGAAATAACAGTCTAAGATGCATTTCAATCAGTTTTTAAAACCTGATAAAATTAATTCCACCTAGACTGTTCAGTTGAAATTTGAACTTTAAAATTATTCAGCCAACAAACTGTTTTAATTTCTGTCATTTTGTCAGTCTCCTGTAAAGAGCATTAACTAAACACAAACCAAATTATTTCATAATCAATGAATTATAATGTTTTCTGATTTTCAGAGGCAATTTTCTCCATGACTGGTACATTAAAAAAAAAATTCTTATATAAATTTGGTGCAATCATTTTAAAAAATATACCAATTAAACAGGACTCGTAAATTAATACAGTAGTTGCTATTTGTGACAGTATTTTTCAAAAGATATCCCACATTATGTAAGCCCTCACATTTTCACTTTATAAATAGAAACTGTAATTAATTTACCAACTGTGACTATGTGAAGTCTGTCACTAAATAAATTTTAAAAGTTCAATAACCAAGTGGCTCTTAGAAAAGACTGTTGTGAATTGAAATGACCCTACTGACCCTCCTGTGGTTTTGTGTTGACAAGTCTAAAATCCCAAACATTGCTGAAATCTAGGCAAGTTACCTCTGCTAGCAAGTGTCTTACTTAATGGAGGTGAAGAAAAGTTCACGGCACAGAAACTCATACATACGGAACTACTAAATTTATAGAAAGCACATATGCCTCAGGAAGTCAGTGAGCTGAATCTTGATGATGGAGTAGCATGTGCCCCAGAGCTGATACCAGGACCAGCAACCATTTATCATCTCTCCACCAGTGGCCTGGGGAATGGAGGTAAGTTTGGAGAAGATACAAAACTGGGAGGAGTGGCTGATACACCAGACCATACTGTTGGCATTCAGAGGGACCTCAACAGACTGAAGACATGGGCTGACAGGAAGCTGATGAAGTTCAATAATGGAAATTGCTAAATCCTGCAGGGGGGAGGGGAAATAGTCCCCTACATCAGTACACACTGGAGGATAACTGTCTGGAATGCACTGTTTTCTGGTAGACCTGGAGGTTCTTGTGCACAACCAATTGACCATGAGCCAGAAACTGTGTGCTTTCAGTAAAGAATATGAACAGCATCTGGGCAGTATATAGAAGAGCTTTGCTAGCGGGTCAAGGGAGCTGATCCTTCCCCTCTATTCATCCCTCTTAAGACAGATCTAGAGTACTGTGTCCTGGCCCAGGCTCCCCAGTACTAGACACATGGATTTTCTGAAGGAAGTCCAGCAAAGACCATGAGGATGATTAAGGGACTGGGGCGTCTGACATAGAAGGAGATGCCAAGAGAAAGCTGGCACTGTTCAGCATGTGGAAGGAAAGGCTCAGGAGGATCTTATCAACATATATACTTGATGGGAGGAGTCAAGAATAAAGAGTCAGACTCTTCTCAGCAGTATCCAGTGACAGGGCGACAGGCAATGGGCATAAAAGGAAGTGTAAAAAAACCCCACTGAAACCTTAAAAAGAAGAAAAACACCCCAAAACCAAACAAACCACCATCCCCCCCACCCCCTCCCAAAAACACACAAACAAACAGACAAACAAAGAAAAAACCCACAAAACCCCACATGTTCCTTTATACTGTGAGAATGATC
Source organism: Scytalopus superciliaris (assembly GCA_013400415.1). Lineage (NCBI taxonomy): Eukaryota > Metazoa > Chordata > Aves > Passeriformes > Rhinocryptidae > Scytalopus > Scytalopus superciliaris. The sequence goes on from VXBX01008062.1 coordinate 22,662, forward strand.
AAACACTGAAACAGGTTTTGAAGTTTCCATTCTTGGGGACATCCAAAACCCAATGACACATAGTCCTGAGCAACTCTAGCTGACCCTGCTCTGAGCAGAGAGATTGGAGCATATTTCTCCGGAAGTGTCTTCCAACCTCAGTCAACCTGTTGGATTCTGTGCTGGCCTCATTTATACTATTTCAGGCTCCAACTTTTGGTCATTCTTAGAGATGACATACCATGTTGGATCAATGTTTAATCTTCCATATGGCTGTTCTGAAAAGAAGCTGTAATAATTTTAATGTAATAAGTAATTTTAATGTAATAAATATTTTTTCCCTTTTAATCTATGTAACGTTAGGTCAGAGGTGAATATTCAGTGTCTGTTCACTGCTTGTAGCCCAAGCAGGCCCAGTTGTGTGCCAAGGTTACACCATCAGTCATACGAGTGAAAGGGAACTGAGACATCCAGCTGTGAAAGAAACAAGCCAGGAATGACTGCTGATAGCCAAAGTGCTCGTGGTTCCAGCTGTAGGTTAAACACTTTCACTAAGTGTCTAGTGCAATCCAACCACATCTCATTCTTCAGCACAGTAGAGCAAGCCCTGGGAAACCACAGTTACCTTCATTCTCTGAAGTACTCGTATTTCTCCTCTGCCTATCTGCCCTTGTGGCTCTTAGTATGACAGAAATTTCTCACAAGGTTGGGAGAAATAACTAATTAGGGACTGACAAAGTTGAAGTAACCAAAAGCCCCTAACACTTCCCTTTTTTCTTCCAGCAGACTATAGAAGATCACCAAGATGGAAGGACTTTTTACAGTTCTAGACAACTAAAACGAGAACGGGTAAATTTGACACACAAGCTTAGGTCAAGTGCATTTATACATAAACTGAAAATTCACAACTCTTGACTATAAATTTTACCTAAGATAGGAAACTGGCACATCACTGGAGTAAAAAGAACAAACCTTTTTGTAAGTTTGGAATACTACTACCAGGAAGCTAGTTTAATGTCCCAATGCCAACACTTTGTGACAAACTCATAATCTTAATTGATCAATTTACTCATCTACAGTTATTGTACAAGAAGATATATATGCAATATATGGAAATACATATCTATGTCCAAATGTACATACTATATACAAATATGCATGCTATATATACCTGCAAATTATGCCTACATGTATATGTGCACACACTTAGGTAAGATGTAGCCTAATTGTATCAGGCTTTTTCATTTCCTTCATGCAGTGAGATAAGATTCTTGTGAGATAAGAGTCTTGTGAGATATCTTCATTTTGAAAACAAATAGAACAAATGAATTACATACAGTTCCTGGAACAGAACATAAAAAACAAATGATAAATATCAGCATGAAAGCAAAACTATCTGCATATTCAATTTATCAGAAACTGGCAAAACTATAACTGCTATTTACGAAAGCTGAATAAACTGAGTATTGCCACTAGTAAAGTATATATTGAAATTGCATCTGTATATCAGGCATTTGCATTTTCACTGAGTGTGTATACCTACAGTCTTATGCCTAAATCCAGTGTTTCCTGGATCTGTATGTTTAAGTATTTCTTCTGCCTTGGCTTGCAGTCATACCCTTTTATCTTACTTGAAAGATAAGGAACTCCTGATGAGGAAATATTTGAATGTGGGAAGTATCCCTGGAACATCCAGCAAATTGTGCTGGCAATTCATCTGAGAGAACATCTTGTAAACTGTACTGTACTTCTCACAGCTGAGTGTGGGGAAGCACCATGCTGGAGCAAATAACATTCTTTAGACAAACTTGTATTAATTATATCCAGAAAAGCTTGCAGGGCACTTTTCCTGATGAATAAACCAGAATGCCTTGGACACAATTTCACTTGGAATAAATATTATTTCTCTTAATTTAAATCTCAAAACGTTTTCATAGTTTTACATAGGAAAATAATTTTTGACAGACTATCTTAAGTGCTGAAAAATCATATAATTTCCACATAGTCAGAATTCATGTTAGTTGACTGAATGCATTCATAGTGAAATTTGTGAAACTGAGATTCTTCAACTGCAAGGAAGAAAACTCAACATAGGATTATACTATAATTGATTCTATTAAACCAGTTTTGGTTGTTTGGGGTTTTTTTGGTATGGGGTGAGGGTTTTTTTGTTGGTGGTTTTGAAACCCAGTTTAACACAAGCCTGAAATGCCAGAAATACAAAACTCCTAACTACAATAATTAACAAAATAATTTAGATGTAATTTAATTTTTATTGACTCTAGTTTCCTGTTTGTTGTACTGTTTTGCATTCCTACATATTTGTATTTGTACATATGCTTAATTCATAAGGATCATCTGAAATATTTGACATCTTTTTAAAGAAAGAATACAGCTATTCTGTAAAGCAAAAATAATGATCTGAAACGCTTCTGTGAATCATGATCTAAGGATTTTCAGCACACTTCCCCTGAATTCTTCTGTGTCAGTAATATTGGAAAACTGACTTGTTTATACAGGAACTAATGCAGCTTCTTTGATTTATATGAAACTCCTATATTTTAAAGAAATGGAAGTCTGTTTTATTCCACTAAGCAGAGCTCTCCCACCCTGACAAGACAAGAGTTATAACTTCTAGGTTAAATCTTGATTCAGATATAACCAAGATTTTAGTCTGGAGTCAGAAATTCTTAATTGTCCTTTGAAAAATTCCACTTTGAGGAGCGGCAGGCCTTCAGCATTTCTTAAAAGATTAGTGGAGGATTCTACAGTTCCTTCTTGCCTATGCTCTACTCTGCTTTAGGCAAAAGAGAAAAGCAGAGATGTCAGAAAAATATAAACTGTACTACTACTGGCTGTCTTCTCAAATGCAATGGAAGATTCAGAAAATAAGAACATTTTGCTTCAGGCTAACCTATGAATCTTTTTTTCTGTCAATATATATTTCTTCCTAGTTAAAAGCAATAGAACACTGAGATGAATCTGAAATATTATGCAGTTCTTGACTAGGGGATTTTAATACTGTTTTTCCTTCCCATTCTTTTGTTAAAATGCATTGTCCTTCATTCTGTCCATTCTTTTCAATGGGACAAATATTTCACCTGCAAAATGATAATCCCATCTCAACTGAAAATCACATTATATGTGGTATATAAGAACACCATTTTAAATGTCTCAAAAAATATGGGTGCAAACTTGTATTAAGATATTTAATGTATTTCTGCAATTGTTGATGTGATCAAACATGGAGACTCCCTCAAGAGCAGGAAGGCCCTGCAGAGAGACCTTAACAAATTAGATGGCTGGGCAATCACAAACCATATGAAATTCAACAAGGGAAAGTGCTGGATTTTGCAGCTGGGCTGGGGCAACCCAAGTTGTGTATATAGACTGGGGAATGAGTAACTGGATAGTAGTGCCATGGAAAGGGACCTGGGGGTACTGGTCAATGGCAAGTTGAATCTGAGTCAGCAGTGCCCTGGCAGCCAGGAGGGCCAAACTGTGTCCTGGGGGGCATCAGGCAAAACATCGCCAGCCAGTCAAGAGGGGATTGTCGTGCTCTGTTCTGCACTGGGGCAGCCTCACCGTGAATATTGTGCGCAGTTTTGGGCACCACAACATAAGAAAGACATTAAGACATTAGAGTGTCCAAAGGAAGGCCATGAGGATGGTGAAGGGTCTGGAGTGGAAGCCTTATGAAGACTGGCTGAGATCACTTGATTTGTTCATCCTGGAGGAGACTGAGGCAGGACCTCATCACAGTCTTCAACATCCTCATGAGGGGAAGGAGAGGGACAGGTACTGACCTCTTATGCACATGGTGTGATTCTTGGGGTTGGTCCTGTGCAGGGTCAGGAGCTGGACTCAATGATCCTCATGGGTCCCTTCCAACTCAGCATATTCTATGATACTATCATATAAGTCATATGTAGTTCGGGTTGAGGCTTATCAAACTTTTAACCCAAGACTGGAGTCTGAAAGCCAGCATCATGCTTCCAGCTGCAGCCTGAGCTCATTACAAATGCTTTAACAATTCTGCACCACACAGAGACTGAGTTCAGATTCTCCTGGATCATCAGGCCTTAAGGGTTCTCAGTATGAGGCAAAACAAGTACAAGTTTCAGCCGTGACTGACCTGGCTAATAGTCACCAGTCCTGTAATCAGTACTCTGAGATCCTGAAATTATACTATTGTATCCTTGAGAAAGGACAAAACATTAAATGCATGAAATCTCAGTAGCTAACACTCTATCACTGTTGTCTAACAGAGCAATGTTACCATCCTGAATTGGATTTGTTATTTTCTGACCAATTCCCTTTTTAAAGGCTATTCCATTTACAGTCTGCTGGGATTTAAGGTATCTTGTTTTCAAAATTTTTGAGACATCTGTAATTTGAAGTTGTTGTTGTTATTATTATTATTGCAATATTGTATTTATTATAGATTTNCAACAGCATCTTAGATCCCTGTTCCCTCTTCACAGTATCACATTTTACTATTTTCATTTGCTCTCATAAATTTGGAGAACGATTATACTTTTTTAGATTTTATATTTCTATAGCTGTTCCCCACTCACTGAAAAACATTTTCTTTTTTTTAGTGTCTTTTCTCTCCTTAGCAAATATTGTACTTCTTTCTCCCATTTAGACTCTCTTGCACTTTCTTCTTGTCCTTGTTGGGTTTTCTGTCCTCTGTGATAAGTATTCTGATATAAATGTGGGTCCTCTTCTCACCTTGACACATGTAAATAATTTATTTTGCCCTTGCTACAATATCTGCAAATACTGTGAACCAAGACCTTATGCAAATCTCATCTCTCAAAATTACATCTGGCACTGTTCTCTCTTCTGTGTTCTTGCATACATAGAAGTGATACTTTTTTCCAGTTTGGAAGTCCACAATTCTGCCAATTCTACAATGACATTAATTGTCCTACAGACATTAATATCTTATTGGCATTATTATCCTCAACAAAAATCATTCCTATTGGTAAAATCTGGTTTTTAAAAACTGAGTGAAAGGCAATAGGTAAGACAGTTGTTTTACTCACCCCTTCCGAAGTCTGAATTCCGCAAAACTCTCAAGCACTTGCTTTAAATAAGCAGCAGATAGTTAAATTCCCAAACTGTTTCAGTGACATTAACTATATAAGCAGATTGCTAGGCTTGGCAGTACTAGTTTTCCTTGCTCCTTTCTCTTTTATTTTCTCAACCAGCTGACTTCCCTGAATAGATTCAATGTTGTTACCAGTAGCTATAATGTCTGTGGAGATAAATACACATATATGAACATGAAAGATAATGCCTCTTTTCATGTAAGACACATCCATCTGTTTTATCTACTAGTAGCTCATGCCTCTAGCAGAGTTTGGATTCTCACCCGGCAGCTTAAAAAAGGGCAAAGTATTGAAAATGCAGGAGGGAGAGAGATACTACTTAAGTATGAAAAATAATACCACAATGCTTTGTCAACTTTACAAAATGCAAGGTATTGAAACTGATCTGAATTCAGAACGATCTGATTTTTTTTCTTTTTTCCTAAATGTGTCAAATAGGCCCTTAATATTTCCTTCAACAATCCTGATAATTGCTTTTATAATGAATAAAAAAGGTCCTCTATAGAAACAAAAAACCCCATTCTTCACATAAATAGAATTTAATTCTTATAAAGGATAGATTAACCTCTACAGGGCAACAGACGTGTCTGGCTAAACTAAGGATATACGCTGTAAATTATGTATGAATCTGATAATTTCTTGGCAATATTTGATAATTTAAGGAGAGTGTTGACTTAACCACAAGGATTGGGCTAGAACCTTTAAAATCCAATTTTGAGAGTTCTATCACAAGTACAGTAAGAGTCATGAAGATAAACTAAATACATTTGAATCCTTGTCATTATTGAAAACAAAAGTGTGATCCTCAGGCCTCCACAGGACTCCCACCTCTCCCCATTTAGCCATGTAACTTCCAAGGAATCATTTTGCTCTAGGGTCTGCCTGTATCTGACAGACATCCAAGTTTTCCTGAGGCAATTGAACAAATACATTTACCCTCTCTTACTCTTGCTAGAAATTCATTACCTACAGTCAGAATGAAAGTCAGATGTTGCAAATCTGAAACAGAAAAAAAAGCGAGTACTTAGTACTGTGTCAGGATAAACCAAGCATACAAAAAAGTGTCTTTCTGAAAAATTTTCCCTCATAAAAGCTCTTCAGTGTTAAGATGAATCAATGAAATCACATGAATTAAAAACTTGGTTATAATTTAACCACATAAGTAATACAAATCCTGGGTAAAAGTTTTCTTTGTTTTCTTCAAAATAACAAATATAAAAACATGAGATCTGCCAGATTCTATTCCAACTTCAAATTTTCTTTTCTTTTAAATCAAACTGGATATATAAGATATATTAAAGAATCAGATTCTCACAGCAGAAGTATTTTCAGCAACACCTGTATATATTTTTTTTCCAATTTACACACAACTTTTTCTTCAATTATTTCTAATTCACCTTAGTTCCCTCTTAATAGGTAATGTTAGGAAAACTAGAGTGTGAAATTAAGGAGAAAATATAGACTTATAATTTAGAATCTTATCAGGGAATAAAAACACCCGAGTTTGGTGAGAGAGGTAATTTATTTTCAGTGCCTCATCTTGAAAGAGTACTTTTCTTGCAATAAATAAAAAATAAAAAATAAAATTAAAAAAAAAATACACTGGTAGTTGTGATTCCGTACACAACATTCCTGGCATGAATGGATACAATGGGAAAAAGACAAAGTCTTGGTGGGCAGTTTGAAATATGACAGAACACTCCTATTTGATCTTGGGAAAGATACTTGCTCACAGATAGTTTAAAGTATTTAAATGCTCAGCTTTGCAAGTTCTAAGAGATTTAGTAAAACTTCTCTTTAACAGTGTAAAAGAAAATCTGGCTAAGGTCCACTGTGCAGTTAAAAAGCCAGATCTCAGTCCTTCAAGAAGATGAAGGTCAAAATAGAAAAGAAGAGTCTGTAAGGAAATACACAGCCTGAAAAGCTATTATTTAAAGTCAAGGCAGCTCAAGCCCTGACATTCTTGCCAAATAGGAAGTTCTGTCTACTGATGACTCACATTTCCTCTGAGGCAGAGTGACTGTGGCAGACTGATGAGGAAAGAACTGGAGCAATCAAGACTACAGGTTTTTACCAAACCAGCTGGGGCCACCAGCCACATCAGTTTTTCTGTTACACAACTTCCCAGCCAGTCATTAAGAAACAATCATAATTAGTAGGGTGTAATTGAATCTTGACTTCTGATATCTGAGTCACATTAAAAAAAAAAGGGTCACATAAAGCAAAAGAAAAAAAAATTCAAAAGGCATCACAAGTCTTTTGTGATGCTTCAACACCCACCTATAAAATGTGAACAGGAGAACATCCTCTGTATCTCAAAGGAATGTTGTATGAATTAAGTAGAGAATGTAAACAGATAAAACTATAATAACTAGGGCTGTATGAATACCAAAGCCTGAGAGACTGGACTGTCCCTGGCTTATGCATGAGGCCACTTGGAAATGTCACATGCTCTCGCTGCAAAGCAAAGCACTGTCACTGAGGACTTCATGAATTTAAGATTACAGAAATCACAGACAGGAGAACAGCAGCACAGTTTACATGTGACTTCATAGACAGAAAAATTGCTAATAACTAATGGAGGAGATTGGGGAGGGAACAGTAAAGGGATAATGTAGCAACACAAAGAAGTGATGACAAAGAAGAAATGACTATTGTGAAGTTAAGTTCATCTTTAGAAAAGAGGATGAATTCTATAGTTGGTAAACCAAAAATTAATTAAAAAAATTAAAACATTTAAAATATTTCAAGAATTTAATTTTGTGCTTGACACGACATTTCATGAGTTTGATTTTATGATCTCCCTGTTTTATGTAAAACTGTAACACACATCAGACAAGAAAACAAAACTGTCAATATTTTACATGCTATAAGAAAATTTTTATGGAAGACACAACTTCAAAACCTAATTCATGAGTTTGTCATATAAACGTTGTTTATATTCCTAAGTACCAGTCAATATTCAGACACTTAATCCTGTGTTTCTGGAGAAGAGGAAAGCAATGCTACAAGTCTCCAAAGTGTCTCTCTTGGTTTAGCTTCTTTGAAAATGTCATCTTCACATGTTCTATTTTGACTGTTCTAGTCTATGGTAGTCAAGGATAAGACGCAACTAAAATTATATTCCCCAAATCCAAAACAAAATCTGTTAATCTATTTTGGTTTTCCAATTTCATTTTTATTTTCAGTCATTTTACACAGTTGTTTAACCCTCCTTTTCCCTTCTCATTAAAATATTTTATAAATTTAGCCAATATTGGCATATTTATAGCTGCAGTGTTAAAACATGCACAGAATTAAGGAGATTCAGAGTGGAAATAATCTTAAATAAATGTTACCACAAATAGTATTTGATATTTTACTGAACCAGACTTTATTATCTTATTTACTTTTTTATTTTACTGTTGACTTGGGTCTTTGCTACCATTGCAACTTTCTGTTCCCCATTTAACCATGTAATAATATTTGCTCTACCAGGTAAAATTATTAAAAGGTAAAACAATAACAACAACAAAACAACCCATATCTGGAATCTAGTGTTAGATGAATGTATCCAGCAAATGAAGCACATGCTTGTTTCTATAATGGCAGTAATTAGCTATTGGAACCACTGGCCAAGCGTTGAAGAGAACTATTCAAAGCAGGAATTTATAAATCAAGAATGATGCTTGACCAGAAATAAAAATTAATCTGAGGAAGTCCTTCATTCCAGTTTCCTTACAAACTCAGATCAGACGAGCAAATTGGAATAGTTGTGTCCTTTGTGTGTAAAAATCTGTTCTCTGTAATCATCAAGGGTCTCTTATCCACTTTCCTACTGCCCCTAAGTTTGTGCCACTGCCATGATATCAGTGTGGTATCTGGTATCAATAGCTATTGGAAGACTCCTTTCATTTTTGAGGCCAGCTTTTAAAGAGAGAGTTGCAGCACTGGGGAGCAGGCTTCCACATGCTGCTTTTGGGGACCTCCTTCTCCCCATTGGTATATTAGCAAGTATCAGGAGGGAAGAGATGGTATTTGTTAGCACACCGTCTCTAGGCTTTTCCCAGCCTGAGGCTGATTTTGATTTGCGGTGAAGTTTTCTCTCGTTTCGTCATTTCTCATCAGGTTTTCAACTGAAGGTTGTCTGAAAATCTCAGCTGAGCCAGAAACCCATCTTCCTGGGCTAAGGAGTTACTGTGCTGCACCATTGCCTCTGGAATGCTCCTTCCTGATGCAAGATCCAGTTGAATTTAGCATTAATTTTACTACAAAGTTCTCATATAAACTGTACATATGCTCTTCTCCCTAGAAGGCACACAGGTGAGCATATGCAAATGAAAATACTTAAATGTTAACTTCATGAATATTGGTGAAAGATATTAGTGAAACTAGCTGTCCTACTTATTAATGGTATTTGGTAACAGTAAGGAAGTGATGACAAGAAAATGAACATGACAGTATATTTGGTAAAAATAACCCAGAATATTTACAGAAAAGAGCAGATACTTAGTTGCCATTTCTGGACAACTTGGAGGTTTTTTAAAACATTTAAATAGCTGGAATAAACCAAGAAAGATGACTGGGAAAATGCCAGCAATAGTCACCCCATTCCAGAAAAAAAATGCTTGAGATTTTGTAAACCAGTAAAAGGCAGATATTTTTGTGATTAACACAATCAGTGGAATGGTAAGGATTCCTAAAATTTACCAGGTATTTAACCCAGATCTCACACTCCATGCTTCTATTGCAACAAGTATGCTGCAAGTTGCTCAAAGCAACACGTCTCTCTCCATCTAATTTTTGAACGGCAGGGCAGAGAATAAGATGGATTCTATAGCTTTTTCTCATTTAAGAGAGAACCAGATTCTATAGGGTTTTGGTCAGTTTAGATGTATGAGAATCTGCCTTCCTCACAGATTTATCATATACCCAGGAAATTTTTGTAACAGGATTGATTCAAACATTCATCCCACCCCCAAAAAATGTGTTTTAATAAGCTAGCATAAATTATTCAGTTTGACAGACCTGTGGTTTAATACTTCTGTCAAAAGACTCAGCATACTCTACATGTGAAGACAAGCACAAAGTGTACATTAAGATGGAGACTGTCACTGGAGAAGACAGTTACTAAAATAGCAAAAAAAGAAGATATGGTAACCAAGAAGAGTATTATATGATAAAAGAATATCTCTGTAGCCTTCCAGCATTGTCATTTACAGCATATATTCTAGGCAGAAAAATAACCAAGAACATAAAACCAGTAAATGGTAGGGGGGGTGGGGGGAAGTCACTGGAAAATATAGAGTTCTAACCAGACAGCCCTCAGAAACCAAAAGAAGTTAAAACAAGTCTGTAAATTTCTGGAAAAAAAAATAAATCTTAAATTATCTCTACATCTAATAATGAAAAAGGTATACTGTTTCTCAGGAGATTTCATTTTTAAAATATTGTATCCTAAATCAAACTGACAAATGTAGATCTAAGTTAGAAAATGACTGTCCACATACTGGTTTTCCAGTTAGCTGAGAAACCATTAGGAAGATGGCAATAATCCTTCCACACAACAGTTTTAGTCCCAAAGGAAAAAAAAAAAAAAACAACAACAAAACAATACAACAAAATGTACTACTTTGATTCTCTTGATACTCACACAGCTCTGATATTTTGGTCATACTTCAATTTCTAATGAATACTTGAATTTAGTAACTTGTCTTTTGAAAGCATTACACAAATAGTGGTCTCACAGATCTTATGATAATTTTCACAGAATCCTTAGGGGAAGAAAGTGATCGCATTCATGATTATTGTAAAGGACAAGAATTCAATTTCTGTAGCATGAAAATGTTCTAAAATGCAATATAAGTTTAACAATATTAGTCCAGATAATTCTGTTGGCTGAAGAGATCATCTTCACACAATTCTGTCTGACCACAATATATGAAATGGATTGTGGAACAGACAAGATCTCAGAGAATTAACTTTCTGCATTTGTTTCTTTAAATCTAAATTTCAATTTAACAATCTATTTTTAAGTGTTAGGGGGTTAACAAGTGGTTCAGATACATGAATGGAACAGAACACCTTAATAGCAGTCTGTTCACTTGATTTTTATGAGAGAACACCTTTGTTCAGAGATGACTTTCGTCACTTTAATCAGTGTTTCAGTCCAGGAATCACTGACCTTCTGTGCCATAGGCACATCTAGATGCTATAAAAGAATTGACACATTAATCACAGATTCCACTGTTAATCTTTTAAGGAAGAAGATACAAGAGGAGCTGGAATTTAGATTATAAAAGAGATAAGTTAAATAGTGTATCATAAACATAAGTGATTCAGAAATGAGAAGACAAAAATAAAGTAAAACAAAAAAATCAGATAACACAGTGACATGTTCTAAAACTAGATGCACCATGATTCAAACAGAACTTTGCCTTGAAGGAAGTCATGCTATTTATTATCTTTGAAAACAAGGCTAGAGTGGGGCTTATCTCTTGCTGGTCAAAAATAAATTAGATTCACTCTATTGTGCTGTAAAAAATCCCCTACTAATGGTCTTTGTTTAAGGGATAATATTTTGTTGCATCACACACCTTTGATACTTCCTCATTTAGACAATTTGTGAGACACTATATTGTCTCAGATGAACTCAAGGATATGTGGGTGGGAGAGAAGGGACAGGTCCAATTTCACAGAGGTGAGGTGATGCCCTATCCCACATGTCAGCTCCTGCCAACCTCCTGGTGTGACCATGGCACAGCCATCAGTCAAAGGCATTCCAGGAGCACACCAACACCACTGTCCCCGGAGTCCCTGACCCACCTCTGACTGTCACACAGTGGGAGCATAATCCCTAACCTCACCCTGGAGCCCTGGAGTGGCCAGTGGGTTGGGAGTCCTGCCTGGGAGGGTTGGCCACAGCGGGGCCAGAGCCATAAAAGCAGCAACACGTGAACTGTCCATCTTTGCTTGAGACCTACCACCTGGAAACTGGACTCTCACATGGCTGCTGCGGTAGCTAGGATCTTCTCTTTTTCTTTACTTCCTGTTCTTCTAATGTTTTTTTTAATATTTTGGATAACTTGGGACTGAATGGATTGGATTTTGTTACGTTGTATGGGTTAGCATGTGCTAAGTCATAGTTTTATGGAGTGCTTTGTTTTGGTTGAATATTACCCTTTACATTTTTAATAAAGTTTACCAGTAAAAGTACCCCCTGAGAAAACGTGTGCTGTGTTTTCTCCTTTGTGCTCTCTCTGAAGGTATCAAAAGAATCGAGAGCTCTTCTAATAATTTGGTGAGTGAATTTTTGAAGCCTTGCATATTTTTGAAGTAAAATTCCCTTGGGGAGTTCATTGTCTTACACAATTGGAATCAGTTTTATTTGTTTTATCAGCAGACCTATACAGAACATGTTACTGTATAGCAGCACTTCCATGATACAGTTCTAACTCAAGTATATACTCCATTATTTTTGTCCCTAAATGGAAAGTTCATGTTATGTATAGTTTCTTTTGAAAGTATTATAAATGTTTGGTGTGTAACCTAGTATTAAGGAGATATGATTAGATTTTATTTTCATTTTAGTGCCAAAACAGAAAGAAAAGAGTTATGGTTCCTTACAGGTTTTCCCTGTCTATAAATATCTTTGTCAATCTTACATTCAACATAGTTGCAGAAACACTTCCTCTAGTGAACTCTGACACTACAATTCCAGTATAATCTACGTTTGTTGCACTTCATGTGAAGACCATATAGATTATAATTTCATAGAATCATAGAACGATGGAGTTGGAAGGGACGTTAAAGACCATCTATTCCCAACCCACTCTGCTATCGGCAGGGACACCTCCCTCTAGACAAAGTTGCTCAAAGTCCTGTCCAACCCAGACTTGAACATAAGGTGCAGTAGTTTCATAAGGCATAGTCTGTCAAGTGAATGTCAAAGTCTAAAAAAGTACTAGATTAAGAACATACAGCAAATATTAAGACCACAGAATGCTTCTTTCATGAAAGTTTCAGGTCTTTCCATAACAGGACACATATACTTCATGCGTGGCTAGAAATAAATGAAAAAGTATATGTAATCTTACTAACTTACTCTTTTTCTAGCTCATAATAGTTCTATAACTCTATTATAGAGCACAGTACCTCAACCATTATCTGTGCAATACCTGTGATTCAGATGTTGTTACAGGGAAGGGAGACAGGAGAGTCACATACATTTGTAGTCAAGGAACCAAAAAAATTAAAGTAATAAATATTTGAAAGATTAACTTATTTTTCATTGTATTGTCAATGAAACTGATTGAGACAACCATGAATAAGTTAATCCTAACTTCAAAAAATGCCTTTCTTGGGTTTTAAAAATAAAAATGCCCTTACTCTGAAAGGGGAATTTTATAGTTCTTATTTCTAGTTCTACATTTTTGTTACCTTTAGAGTCTACTGTTAGTAGACATTAAATCTTATTTTTATTTCAAGAGGACAGATTTGCAGCATTTAGAAAGACGCAAACTTACACTGCACAACATGTATCTAAGGATGAATTAGGAGTACTGCCAACTTAATCCACTGGCATTATAAGTGGCATATATCTGAGAAGTTGGATGAAAATTGATAATTAATCCTTTATTATGAAACACATACCCTGAATGTCTTTAATATTGAAACATTTCAGTGCATTCCATCTCCGGTCCTGGTTAACCAGGAGGTCATCAGTGGAAACAATAACATTTATTTTGTATTATGTACTATTTCAAAATAAAAGAACTTTAAAAACCTACTTTGAACAGATGATTCCTGTTAATTTATGATGGTGCACAGAAAAGAAATAGTCAATAGAAAGATAAAGACAGAGAAGGAGCAAACCTAACAAGGTAAAATACTTGGAAATACTTGTTGTAGTAATCCCAATAAACGTACAACAGTTTGTTTTCTTAGGCTAACCTCTGTGGATTTCAGATATCTTCAATCTCCAACAAAATATAAGCTATTATCAGTACACATAGAATGGGCTTGTTGACTTGGACTGGTTGAACATAAAGCTTCAAAGTATTTATTGAAGGAGACATTACTTTCAGAAGGCTTGAGGAACAAGCTGCTAAGAAGTTTAAAGAGTTTCGTATTTTCGTTCAAGTCAAAATGTTGTCAGTGATGGTGATCCAAATATCATAAAAGAAACCAAAGAGCAACTGAATTTTTTTTCTGCAGACAGAAAGGACAGAAGGTTTAATTATAATTTTTTACTATTAAGTATTTCTAATTTTCATATGACTTTGATTTTCTACTAAGATAAATTTCACTTTTTAGGTCAGTTTTAATTTTATTCATACATTATTTCAAAAGATCTGTGCGCTTGTTCTTCTGATCTTATAGAATATCTCGTTCATGAGGAATTTTTCAATCACTCTCATGAAAACATGAAAGTATTGTAAGTTTTGAAAAAGGTGTGCCTGGGAGAAGAATAGAAGAACATGGTATTTTTTCCCCAGTAATATCATCCCACTCTTCAATAATTTATGCATCAGGCATTCCCTGAGACAGATGTGATATTTTGCTATTAGTAAGCTTTGAGGTTTTTTTCTGTGACAAAAGACAAGCAGTTGGAAAATTCCTGCATAAAAAAACTTACTGCACAGGTCATAATATGATTTGTTTTCCTTTCTCTTTAATTATATTTACAATGAGTGCTACATGAAGTGCACGAGGACTGACAAGAGGTCTGACCAAAAACCTGTGAGTAATGAGTGCACCTAAAACCTTAAAAAAAATATTGATTTTTTTCTTATTTCCCCTCTCCCCTACCCCTAAATAAATTCAGTTCCCTAATTAGGAAGCTGAAGCAGTGGCACTTGATTTATGTACCAATCAAACCTTACAAGCAGTAAATAGCAAAAGTGGAAAAAAGTGACTCAATCTTCCACAGATCAACCAAATGACAAACATGTTTTTTGGCCAAGTACTCTGTTGGTTCTTTCACTCTCACAAGTATGTTAGACAGCTACAGAGATGTATAATTAATGACTGTCCCAAAATACACCAAGTAGAAAATTAAAGCTGAATGTAGCTTTATTAGTAATGCAGTAATTAAATAACGTCCATGGTATAAGATTGTACATAGAGTAATTATTAAAATGTCTTTTTGAATTACATTTTCTTACCAATTACATTTTTTTTAAATTTGAATATGTCAAATATTAATATATTTACTTATATATCTGGGTAAGTGTTCTTGTGTGTTGCAAATTTATATCCTAATATGTCACAATGGCATCTCTAAGCAAGTCACTTGATCAACTTCAATGGGATTTAGTACAGATCTGCAAGCCACGGATGACTAAGGTCAGACAAAAAGCAATTTTCACTTTTTTTTTTAATACAGGAAAATTATTTGAATCTGGAAGAGCTGCTTCGTGTCAATACTTGGAGGAGATAAATAGAAACTGTTGAGTGCAATTGAGCAAAATACAGGATGTTTCATAGGATTTGTAAGATTTTACAATAATTTTGGAATGAACTAGAAAATGTTTTTGAAAATGTTAATGAGGAAGGATAAAAAACATTATATCCAAGAAATATTATTCAAAAGGCCTACAAACCAGTCTGAGCACATATAACTGGCGTTTGTGTCCTTCCACTGCTCAACACAAATAACAGACAGCCTGTCCCACGCTCGTGCTTACTTTTTCCCAACAATACAATACAACGTTTACTGTTAGCAAACGTGCTGTCTTGTCTCTGTATGGCTGAGGTCACAGTAATTGAATTAGTCACCAGGGCCACAGAAGATCCAGGTGAATGTCTGCTTTATTCAAGTAGAGAATTTGTCTATTTACATGCTATAAATTCTGTGACCACATAGCTCAAAACTAAATGCCTTTTTTAATATTTTATGTTATTCCACCTTTTAAAAATAATTAAATACTACCTCTTGTAAAGGAATGCTCTCTGTTTTTACAATGTGTGTGGTTGTGTCTTGCAAGTCTCCTATCTTAAAACTTTGATGCAAATGGAAATCCCTGCTCTGCCAACTGGAATTGAAATTTCAGCCTCAGAATTGTATATCAGAGGTGAACATTTTGGTTCCTGCATCTGATTCTATTCCCACAAATATCCACACACAGCCTGTACTGTAACACTCATAGGCTATTCTAAAGCTGAAAATGCTCCCTGAGAAAATCGTTGTTGAAATATAATTGTCTTTATAGATGAAAAAAAATAAAAAATAAAAAAACACCAAACCATATCAGCATTTTCTGACCAGCTATGTAGCTTTATTATTTTGAATATTTATTCTAATAGGTTTGCGGGTTTTTTTCTTGATAAAACTGGTCAATTTTATTAAAAACAATACTGCACAAATGTACTGAGTGAAGGTGTGCATAGGTTGGTGTTCAGAGAAGTAAAACCCTCCCTGTAACTATTTCCCTAATAAATAAGAATTAAAAGATTCTCTTATAAATGTATGGAAAGAAAGAGCTTCTTAAGCACAAAAGTATTTTGGCAATTCCATTATATTTTTTGAATAAAAATATATTCTCAGTTCAGCCATTCTGCCTAAAGTTCTGATACTATTCACACTTTAAACATCCATGAAACAAATCAGCTCATTTTAATTATTTTCCATTCTAATAATTTCATTTGTGATTTGATTGTAACAGCGGATCAGGAGATTGAAGTTTTCTTGAGACTGCCTTTGTCTTGACAATTATACATTTCTTTTTAAATGTCACTGCTTTATCTTAATTAGATGACTCCTTTTAAACCAGTATTTATATATGCAATTAGGGAGTTACTACATAAGGCAAATACCATTCTGCTGAAGAGCTTGCTTTGCAATACTACATAAACCTTATCTTTGCATCTTGTTGTGGAGTTACAGAAAAGTCTTTGGGACAATTCACTGTTGAGGTATACATGTTTCTCCTGAATAAATTCCTTGCAAAACAATCTAAGTGCAAGAACTCAGGACAGTTAACAAAGCTTTTGCTAGAGCAGACCAAATCAGTAAGTGAAATTCTTTAGCTGAGCAACCTGCTCACCTGTGTGAATACCTCACTTGTTCAAAGGGTACTGAAAAGTCCACTTCACAATTTGATATCACTATCCCTTATAACAAAAGTCTTTACACAAACACACAAAATCCCAGCTGTCAAAGGTGCCATATATGAATCTGTTACTTACACTAGTGCAAACCCCTAAACTTTTGGAAAAACAACACAACCAGAGAAACACCTGTCAACTTGATCACTTATTGAAACAATTTAAAACTATGGGGTTTTTTTGAAAGTTGCAATTTTGATAAAATTATAAATAATTCACCAAGTTTTAAAATTTACAGGTGAATTTATCTTTAGTATAAATGAAAAAATATGTCTATGATTGAAATTCTCATATGTTACATGAATTCGTCAAACTAATCTTTATGAGCTCTTCTCCCCTGTTACCAAAAACATTCCAAGTCTATTCATGATGTGATAGTCTCAATGTTGGCATATCTATTAAAACTGAAAACACCCATTTTTACCGTTTCTGCTCTTGAATGTTGTAGTTGAAGAGACAATTATTTTTAATTTTTAATATAAGTCAATAACATTCACTAGTGTTATTGCTGTTTATCTGAAAATTAATTTAGTATTAGTTTTTATGCTAGTCCTTATTGTGTTGGAAAATAATATGGTTTGATCTGAGCAGGAAAGAGAACCATTTAGTTACCCTTCAGCTAAAACCCAAATACATTCTCTGAAAATGAAGAACTTTGTTTTGAAATTTAGACTACTCATGATCAGGTATTTCAGTTTTAACTACTTAACTGTCAGTCTATTGCTTTTCAAATATGTTTGCTTCTATCAAATTTATAGCAGCTTTCATTGAAATAAGAATGAATGCTTTGCTACACAGTAAAGTGCCTTTCAAATATTATACCTTCTAGCACCATGAAACTGTCTGAGACGGAGATTTAGAGTGGTGAGATAAACTGTCAGCTGGTTTTCAAAACATATAAAAATAATAGGTCTGGTTTCAAATCAGACCACCTAAAATTAGATACTTCAATATCTACTTCAGAGCTTTATATTTTGAAGAACTTAAGAATGATTTGAACTCAATATTTCTATTCACTGATACCAGGGCATAATTTCACACCAGCTATAAACTGAGACACTTCATGCTGCTCGAAACTAGGGCAGCTACTGCCAAGAATCTGTGACAGTGAACACTTAGTGCAATTGCCCCAAAACAGTCTTTAATAATTTTTTCAGTTGAAGAAACAATTTGTTCTGCTTTCCTTGCTCATTTTCTTACTCATTAGTGGATAAACTCTCCTTAGTTTCTCTTTCCGTGAGACCTCCCAGGTCACTTGGTTCCCTGCCCTGTATATATGAATAAATCTTGAATAATATACACCACATCAAAAATTAGGAAGTGCTGCTATATGTAGTGGCGAAACTGATAGAGATCTTTGGAAAAACATGGAAAAGACTACTTAATTTCAAGAAAATGCTAAGGGAAATGTCTACAGAATAGCTCAACAGCAGGAAATACAAGAAACTGATAATACTACTGAACAATTGGCATTTATATTAAAGTGAGTTCTCAGAGTCTGGTATCACAAATGAGCAATGTGTACACAGAAAAAGGTGTGATTCAGAGATATGTATATAAACTAATAGCAGTTTCACTGCTGATTCCAAAGTTAAACACTGAATAAGCCAAGGTCCAGAGGACTAAGACTGATCAATGAACACATTGTGTACTAACTGCCACTTGAAATTCTTTTGCATCTTAGCAACAGGTGTGGGCATCAGTGAACTATGTTGCTGTGTGAAAAATTATATGTCAACTGTTTTAGAAAATTTTGTAGGGTAATATTCCTCTTCAGCATCTTCCTAAGGAGAACTCAGGGGAGTGAGATGCATAACTGAGAGACACGGGCAGGTGTTTTAAGATCTTAATGAAAATGTACATAGACGTATCTCACCTGTGCTACCTCTGTAGGAAAAACGGGTCTAAACTAAACTAAAAAAAACTATGTGTCCTCTTCCAAGAAAGCGTCTCTGCTATATGGGTTGACATAGTTATCAGAGGCTTTACTGTAAGGCTAGTGGATGACCTACCCTAAGAAGAGAAAACTTTTAATACTGGGAAGTACAAGCACAGTAAAACACAGCTCTATTTGCTTGTTTGATGAAGATTTGTATTTTTTATTATTTTTTAACCAGTTATATGCAAAGTAAGAATGACCTCAGTTTGATTTTTCTGTTATTTGCACTGCCCAAACTTGAAAACTTACTTGTTTAAAACCATCAGGTGACATTACTGAAAAACTAATGGAAACAAGCAAAGAATCAAAAGTTATACTTTCAGTCATCTAAAAGATTTCAAAGGCATGACCTTCTCATAAAGCTAAGCTTCAGTCGTCATTTAGCAACATTTATTCCAAGGTAACTAAAATTCAGGTAAGGTGATCTTGTGAATTTAAAAATAACTTCTAATGCTATAAAAGATTTTAGAGATACATATTTCTTTCTGATTCAGTAATACCACAGAGTAGCGGTCACGTTTATCTGCCCAGTGGAATGACAGATATATTTTACTTCTCTTCTGAAGCAACAGTATAAAGCCCATGACAGTTCTATGGCAAATTGAGCACCAGTTATGTTACTTCAGTTTAACAATCCACTAATCCTAAACTCTGAAATACTAAATAACAGACTAAGCACAACACAGAGCCTGACAAACAACTGGATATTTAATCCGCAAACTAACTGCATTTTAAGCACTCTGGAATGTGTGAAAAAGACAATCTTGGACATGTAAATCCATGTGACAAATTTCATCTGTTTGTAGAGATGTGCAATAGTTAATTACATAGTGTAACAAAAATATTTTATTTAATATATTTATGCCCAGTAGGCAAAGAGGAGATACCAATTTCTTTTATGTGTCTTTGCTTGCTGACCTGATAATTTCTAGACAGCATTGCTCCAGAAATGGAAGGAATTTTTAATAATAGTGTTGTAAATTGCTGTCTATTCTAATAGGTTTACTGGGTTGGTTTTTATTTTTTTTTTTTTGATAAAACT
Organism: Scytalopus superciliaris; assembly: GCA_013400415.1. Taxonomy (NCBI): domain Eukaryota; kingdom Metazoa; phylum Chordata; class Aves; order Passeriformes; family Rhinocryptidae; genus Scytalopus; species Scytalopus superciliaris. The sequence continues at coordinate 42,826 of VXBX01008062.1, forward strand.
TGTCAATTTTATTAGAAAAAATATTGCACAGATGTAGTGAGTGAATGTGTGCAGAGGTTAATGCTCACAAGAGTAAAATGAATCTTAATTCTCCCTATATTCTTATTCTCCCTTAATTCTTTCCTAATAAATAAGAAGTAAAATCCAAGCAGTCAACATCGTATATAAAAATCCTACCAGGGTAACTTAACCATTAGGGCAATCTGAACACAAATTAACAATGGAGAAAGACGAAAGCACTGACAATTTTCTCCTCTTTCCATTTACTCTGCTAACCAAGGCTTGCAAACCCACATGAGCTAAGGGAAGGGGAACTTTTGTAGAAGTGCGTTCATTATCATCTCTGCCTGCCTGTATTCTGCCACTGCCCTTTCAGGTGTAATGATTCCAGGGACACAGAGTCAAACACTGTTCTGATGATAGCTGTGGAACAGTATTTGCTAACTGAGATATTATGCCTGCAGAAGCACCCTTCCCGTTACTCTCTAGCTGCCACACTGTCTGCCCTGTTTCACTGCTACCTCTCTTTTTCTCAGCACTTGGCTCCTCATAAAAAGATTATTATACCAAATATGATAACAGATAGAATTTAATTTTGCCTACTGCTAATAAAAAGCCTTCTAGAGAAGTTATTGTAACAACCTGCACATCCACATGGCAATACAGAAATAACCATAGAATCCCATGATATGCTGAGCTGGAAAGGATCAAGGATCATCAAGTCCAACCTTTAGCCCTGCACCGTGCCTGAGAAGATTGTCCAAACGCTTCTTGAACTCTGTCAGGCCTGGTGCTGTGACCAGTGACTTGACAATGACATATGAAAGCCTTATTTTGGTGTGGAGAGGATAACTCTACCACTTATAATAGAAACAAGTCAAGTAGGAGGGAATAAAGAAGGTGATCTTAAATATATTCCTTACAGAAGAAAGGGATAATGCTTTTTTAGGACTTAAGAGGATCTAAAAAAACTTAAGATGTAATGAATGAAATGAATGTAATATGGAAACAGAAACTTGTTAGCAGTGAAAAAGTGCATTTGGGGAGAATTAAGTGTTCTAGTAAGCAAGGAAAAGTGAAAATAACTATTATATGTACAAAAAGGAATCAAGAAATAAGTTCTCAAAACTCTGAAGAAGTCATGAAATCACCTCTTCTCAAAGCAGGTGAAAGACATTCACTTCTGAAAGAATACTTGGAACAACACTTTTTAGGTCCCAGAGGATAAAACCAATGCTCTTTCAATGCATCAAAACCAAAAAAAGCCACCATGGAGATATGTTAAAAACTGTGATGCACTTTTTTTGCTGCCAAAAGACAACAGTCTGAACTGAAGTTGTTAACAGGGAAATTATGTTGGGAACTAGAAAGGCAAATTGCTTAAGAATACTTCTCTATTTGTCAAATTTACTATTAACACATTCTTTAGCTTTCAGGACACTGTGAGACCTATCTGGCTTCTCTTCTCCCTCTTCAAATCAGTCTGCTTTCTCTTACACATCTGTCAAAAAGGGGGTTCATAGTTTTCACCTGCTCACAGATGCACAGAAAATGAGATAAAAGTACTATCTGAAACAACTCTAGACAAGGCCTGTGATCTTTGTCTTTTCAGTCTTAAGGCAGCAAAATAAGTGAAATATAATTTAATGAACGTTGGATAACTGCTTGGAGATGAACACATAATTTTACAAAGTGCACTATAGACCATACTGTAAGCTAGAGTGTCCATATAATAAACAAAATCCCAGGGAAAGAGTCAGAAACAAGACATCTTGAAACAATACATTTGCTATATTTTCTGAAGCATGGATTATGTAATAACAAATGATAAAATAGACATATCTGTTTGCCCTATTTAGGGCAGTGTATTACTCTATTAATGAAAATAATGAGTCCTCTGAGACACCATTTCTCCTTCCTTGAACTCTCAGGTTCTGCAAAGGTTCTCACCAGCAGCCACACAGATGTCACAAATCCTGATTTAGGATGCTGCTGACTATGCCACTTTCCAGGAAAAGCATGATCTACAAAGTACAGATATATGATACAATGTATAATCGCTAGTAAGCAAATAATTTGCTAATTTTATCAAGGCTATGGTTTTCTATCCTTTTAGCTTTCTATTTTACATACTGTGTGTATAATATCTGTATCCATCCATGCTCATGACATCTTGTCAGTATTGCTTTATTTTCTACTTACTCCCTGCGATATATAAATAAGATTTTTTTTTAAAAAAAATCAAGCCACGCAAAGAACATGTAAGACCTATTTTCTTTGGCACTGTGCACATCTATAGGGTCTGATCACCCTGTTCTTCAACTTTGTTGTCCCTAACTGCGTGCATGTCTCAGGCTTACACCTCAGGCTAAAGGAAGCATTTTCAGAATAAGCTAGTGTACAGGAAGAAATGGTAAGTGGCAGATGATCAGCTAGCTATTTTTGGTTTGGTGTCATGGGGACTCTGTTATGGAAGAACTCAGACAAAAGGAAAAAGAAAAATAGAAAGATTAGTTATACCAAAAGCAATTATGCCAGGTGGAACCATTAGATGCAGTTTTACACATTTCTTTTACTTCAATATAGAGTCAAATGTCTTTTGGAAAACACTTTCCAGGGTTTTTTTAAGATATCACCAGTAAAATTATGCTCCTTCTTTGTCTAATGCCTTACATTTGAAGTTACTGTCCACAGGTTTTAGTGAGATAAGCAAACAAAATATTATACAGGTCAAAATATTAACTTATTCTATGTAGTGATTAAGCCAAATTCAGAAAACAGGATTTGGGGAAAAATAAAGTGAGGAAAGTTTTCCTTGGGAAAAATACATAGTTGAAGTATCTGCTGGGATACCCAAATAGTAATTTTAAACTTGCCAACTAACTTTTGTGCAGTCTCCATTCACATAGTCAAGTGTTCAATACTAGATTCTCCTTCTCAACCTTCCCTATTTAGAACCCTCTTGCCCCATCCTATTTGGCCAGACAGGAAGCAACATTTATTTGTTCATCTGTACAAAGCCTCCTTAAACTAAGAAACAACAAAACATTCAACCCACCAAAACTATTTGTTAGGTATGTACTATTTGGTCCAGATTTTCTTGGATGAGAAGGCCACAGACCTCCTTAGACTTCACATGCTGTGACAGTCACAGTCTCAGTGACATAACAGAGAAGCCCCTGTGTGGCTCTCTAGCCCCAGTTACACCCAGGGTTTTTATAGTATTAAGGGTACAACTGTGGCAAATATGATTGGCACTGAAACAGTTTTCAGTTTTCCAAGGCTATTTGTTTTCTGTTAACATATTTCAAAGGATGCAGGCAGATGGCATCACTGGCAAAGCTATTGTTTTAGTTTGTCAAGAGGCCGAGCAGCACCTGGAAAGCACTCAAAAGTTACCATCAAACAGGATAAATGTAGAGGCTTTATGTTTGACAGAAATAAGTTAAATTCTTCAACAAATAAAATACTGGGATTTTTCAAAGATTGATGAGATGTCTGAATCTGTGTGGAAATTCCAAACACATCAGTTTTCCTTAAAATCATATTTTAAAAGCCCTTGTCAAATCTTGCCAAGGTCAGACAGGAGATGTCTGAAGTAAACAAACGTAATAACAACAATTCTGTACCTTTTAAAAAGCATAAGACTCTATGCTTAGCCTGAATAGGCTGCCTTATTTCTCCTGTGCCAGTTTCTTAATTATTCAAGTGCATCATCAACAAAAAAAATTATTCACAAAGTATTTCTTCTGTAGTGAGACATCCTAATATGTAACGCTTTAATAGTCATCTGAATTAAGATTCAGCTTTGCACAATAAAATGCCATCAGAACTTTGCAGAAATCCAGTTGTATTGATTACAAGTGCACAGTTTTCTTCCATTTTCTGCCAGTGATTCCTTGTTGATGACACACTAGTGAATTGATCATTTTTATGTGCTATTTGAAGCAGTAAGAAGCAATGGTTGGCTGCACATGACTCAGTTGTATGCACTGCACCTACTTAATTACAAGCCATAGAAGAAAGGAAGCAAAAATGACCCCATGCCTTGTTGCCTGTGCCCCCAGTGAGTCACATAAAGTGAATATTGTTGTGCAGCTGTATTACAAGGAGATAAACATTTTCAATGAATTGGTTATATTTTAGCCAGGACACTGAGAGTTTATGCATTGTGAGATTGAATTCAAAATTACAGATCTGCAGATTACTGTTTTTCACTATGTGCCTTTTTTCTTGAAGCATTTTGGGTCTATATTAATAGAAGAGAAAATAATTAAAAAAAAAGGTTGAAGAAGTAGTTAAAATGTATCTTTTGTCTTTTGTCTATTACACACTTGATCATATTTCTAGTGGGAACACTCCTCACAGGCAATATTGAATCATCTGTAAAGAGCCTGAAGCTAAATTTTAGACCAACTAATATTGCAGAAGGTAACTCACATGAGATTTAGGGAGACCAAGATTAGAAGTCTCTGCTTGGCTCAATTCAGAACAGAAACCCAACCTAACTGAAAAAGTGGGTAAGTATTCCACTCACTGTGCTACTGAGTCATTTAAAATTCCTGTCCCTACCAATGATCTTTTAATTTTTTATAAAAATTTAAATAACTTCCCTGGAGAGACTCAGGCTGTAAAATATGGAGGTAGAGTTACTTACTTAAAATGAGAGTTGGGTTAAATCCAAGGCATATAGGTATTTAAACTTTATTTTCTTTCATCCCCAAAGTGTTTCCTCACCACTAACCACTGTGCTAACTTCTGCTTTGACATCTTTCTTCCTATGTCTCCTTCCTTCTACCTGGGCATACAAAACGTGTTGAAGCATGACGGTACTTCAGAAGAACTAAATTTGACTAATCAGAATGTTCCGTCTGGCCTGTTTGCCTGTATAGTTATCAGATTCCCACAAACAAACAAATACACTCTTTTCATATGTGCATGCATATATCATGGAGATACAAGTAAACCCGCTGTCACCCTTGCAAGAATATAGCATAAACAAGAACATAATAAGGAAAATTTAGTCTCTATGTCCTGCCTTCTTCCCCTAATATACAGACATTAAAACATAGACCAGCAATGCAGGTAGTAGAAGCACACAACAGACATCACAGCAAAACCAGACTGGTGGAATATAACTGACTTAAGACAAAAACCCCCGTCTAAATAAAAGTATGTATTCCACATTCTGACTCTGCAGTGAAGCATCAGAGCTGTGTTATTATCACCACTCATTTGGCCCATTTGGCGTATTTTGCTGCTAAGTAGAGTATGCAAAATGCTTTTACACAAGCCAAAACCAAAATAAATGCATTGGTCTCAGATACTGATCAGTACTGATCTAGTCTGCAACTAAAACTATAGATAAATATTGCATATTGAAAAAAATGTACTCTGTAATTTCACAAAAGAAACATTTTATTTGTTGTAATAAATTGGTAATCTAACAGATTGCAGACAGTGTCATGTTTACAGTATTTCAAGGTTCATCTTGTTTTCTGTTCTTCTGTCCTGTTTTGACAGTGAGAGATAATTCATACTTTTCTTTTCATCTGTCTGTAATGGCAGTGCAGTAAATTAAATCTGAGGTTATTTTAGCCAATCAGAAATCCTGATTAGTTGTAGTCTAATTAAGGAATAATGAATGGGGAAGTAACAAATTTCCTTTACCTCGTTTATTTTTGTAATTAAAATGCATACTGCACATCAATCAAATAATCTACATTATTAAAAATTGCAGACTTTTTTTGGAATCCACGTGTCGCTTTGTTCGCAGGAGCATTTATCAGGTTTTATGGCCAGCTGTCAAGAAATCATAAGGTACCGACATTAAGCTATCTATCTGATAAATATCCTCAAGGAAAGATGGAAAATAATCAACTGTAGCTGTTACAAGAATACCGAAAAAAGCATGCAGTGTTTCCACAAAGTGTACAAGAGCATCAGGCCTTGATGTTAAGATAATCATTAGGTTGTCAGAGAACAACTAAGACTAATTATTCTTCCAAGCTCTTAAACGTCTACAATTTAGTCTGTAGTGTCACTTGTACTCCTGTCCTGATCTGGAGTGAAGTGATGGAATAAACTAGAGGTGAAAACCTCTATAAAGAAGATGGATAAACACAGCTTGCAACATTATTAAGTTCACAAACAACAGATAAAACATACTTTGGGGGCTTAAATCGTATGCACAAAATGCATAAGCAAGGAATTATTAAATAAGACACTTTAGAGAAGTTCAGCATGTAAGGATTTGCTTTTGAAAACTTTCAGCTTTTTAGAGAAAAAAAATGGTGAAAATACAGAATATAGTTTAAAAAAAAATACCCAGTTGGAATATTTCCTTGATGTTTTATGATCAAGGGAGTTCAGACTTATAGCCTTGCTCTTTTTTTTTTTAATGGAACAGCTCCTAGTCACTGTATTTGCCATGCTGTTCCACAGACCAACACCTTCCTTTGTGAGTAAGACTGACAAGGCCATGAAATATTATGTTGGGCGATATGCAGACAGTGTTTCTGCTTTTCAGTGAGAAGGAGCACATGAGGCAGACAACTACAACTTCAGCATCATGCAATGTTCATGACTTAAAAGCTATTCCTTTTCATGTGTTTGTCTGTGGAATATTTTGTTTTGACTACTTATTATTTTTTCCTCTAAGTTTTTCTCCAGGAAAGCAAATTCTGTTTGCAAAATGATTTATTCAGCTGAAAATCAAATTCTAACTAGAAAATTATTTCCCTCGGGTAGGTTTTACCTAGGGCTCCTACAGCTTATCCTGAGGGTGGCAAACTGATTCATTCTCAGGAATTCACAAAGTAATTCTCTTTTCAGTTCCCCATGTATGAAAGCTGGGCCATCAGATCTGTACATTTACTTGATATTATGACATTCAAAACACTCTGGTTTTATGATTCCATTTTTTTTAATGTCCTTTTTTTTTTCTTTTAAATAATTATCTCATCATGCCAGCAGTTATTGCTACAATTGGGTGACGGGGGTAAAAATTTCAAACTAGGAAATTGTCACATGCAATGGAAATGCAGGTCACCAGGACTAGATGCCTAGTGTCAAAAATAAGCCAATCCATGGAAATTATTTTATATTACTTACAGCATTAGTGCTGACAAGCCTCCTATATCATATAAATAAATTAGCAAATTAAAGTGAAATGATACATAAGAAAACCACTACTCTTACCAAAATAAGGCCATTTTTTCTCTCTTATTTATTCCCTTTACCAACATAGCATGATACCAAGTTTTTCTTAGAACTGTTAAATTATATCTGAGGTAGAAATAAACATTTTCCTTGTAATTTGAAATTAATTGGACAAGAAGGCCCCATCTTATAAGTCTAAGCTAAATCCACAAAAGTTTGAAAAGTTGTCACAGTGGAAAAAACTACATTATATAAAGGAAACTCTAGAAGAAGCTGTGAGAGGAAGATTCTTTTTCTGTCAGGTGCTCTGTCTTACAGTAGGATCTAATGAGCTTCTCCTGACTTATGACAGGGGTAAATCTACATGAGTAAGTCTACATGTCTACAGGTATTTAGGTAAGAAATAGGCAAGATATATTTGATAGCTTCTGTAGAATAAGCTTTTCACTTTGCGCTTGACATAAAAAGCATAATTTCTTGCTTTGCATTGCTTCTCATCTGGGCTCAGTCTCTATATAACGCTTTAAATTAACCCCCTAAAAAACCTGAGCTTAGCTTCTGCTTGAGAGTTAGAATGCAATAGAAGGTGGTTATGGTCCTAAATTCCTGTAAGGATCTTCTTTTTTCAATTAAAAATATCAGGATATGGAAACAAGAACCCTAATTCTATCATCTCAAAGATGGCACAAAGAATAATGGCTTAACTATGTACATATTTTCACATAGTAAGTAAAAAATCAAGTTAATGAATTCCTATGTAGATGTTTCATTGTGGTGACACTTACAATTTCTTCTTTCTAGGGATGGATTCCACTGGCCTATATGAAAAATAACAATAGAGCCAACATTTGTTTCAGGCCATCTTTTTCACTGCACTGTTTTCAATGCAAAGAAAATAAGGATATGGTGATACAGATATACTACATTATATTTATATACTGAAGATAAAGATAAAAAGAAAACCAAAATGGAAAAATCCCATGCTTTTGCATTATACCTGCAGCTAGCTTAATCTACAATTATTGCATTAACTTAAACTTTGAAATCTTGAAGCATCTTTATGTTTCATGACAAAAATCACTCTGCTGTAAAATTAATAGGTAATAGTTACAACTATGGTTATGGTTTCATTGACAGTCTTTGCTTTGCTTGCAAAAAATGCCCATAGGCGACACGTTCACTGGAATTAGTCTGTTGAGCTGGAAAGATGGGCCATTGTATTCAGAATACAAACTAAGTCTCAATGTTTCTTAGGTACAACCAAAACACCAGATTTTTTTAATACATTTATCACAGGAAACAGGAGCTGAGAAGAAGGGAGCATGTCTTTGGATTTTGGTCTTTGGAAATGGTGAGTTTGAATAGCCTTTCAAATTTCCATAATCCCTACATGCTTAAGGAGGAAAAACATAGGAGAGAAATAAGTTTGCATGAGTTTAAAGCTCCCAAACAGAGGAATACAATATTGATCTTCAAAAATCATTATACTCTGAATGCAAGGGGAGGGGAAAAGAAGAAAATCTCTTTCTATTAATGTTTCAGGCAATTCACACAAGGGACTTTTGAGTCCTAAATTTGCTGCAACACTCAGCAAATTAAAATACACACAACTTCTCAGAGTTCTAATGTAGTACAAATTTCAAAAGCCATTTTTCTGTATTTGATTGTGAGTATATACCACCAAACAGCTGGGAAATCTAAATTTGGTTTGAAATCGGATTACAGTTTTGAGATCATTGGCACTATTTCTGGGGAGATTCTTTTATAATGCTTTTAAAGTAGAAAAAAGTGCTATATGAGAGCCAAATATATGAAATGGCTTTACTCGTTTATTCTTAGTGGCCATATTTTAACCTTATTCCATGCTCAAGAGGACAACACACCATTATTATTTCAATCACAACTCTATTTCTAATATCTGATTTAAACAACAAACTATTCAAACTCTTTAGAAAATGTTATGGGTGGGTGAGAAGCTGGAAGGGTTAAAAGAAGTGTATTTTTAAATATTTCATCACTATTTGACACTGTTGAATGTGACTGTCATTGTTTAGAAGCAGAGAAAGTGGAAAAAACAATGTTAACTGGTGCTTTCAATTCAGATTTTCTTTTTCACTATCAGTGGCTTTCCTTAGAAAAGTGTTCTTTAACTGAGTGAAACTATTATCTCTCTTTAGTGACAGGAGCTGCTGGAGAATCTTTAAATTCAGCTATAACAAAACTAATTCACTTGAACAGCACTATTTCTTATGGCTTCTTCTGTATCTAGATTGCATGTGAAGTTGGTAGCAAATGAAGTTCATTTTTTCTAGTTCCATGTCTGATGTCTTTGCATAAAAAAATACAAGGAAATTATTCCTCTACCCATTCATGTTTAGCTGTACTGTGTATGAACTAGGAATGGTTTATGCTTAGAAGAGTTTAGTGCTAGTGAGGTTTATGACAGTTTATTGGAAGCATTTAACAAGATTCAGTGTTTGTCAGCAAGTTGCAACAGTGAGCAGCCTGAAGGCTACTCAGCAAAAACACAGTGATAGGTGAGAAAATCCAGATAATTCCCCAAAATGAGAAGTAAAAGTAAACCTTAAGTGCACTATGCAAACATTTACAATCACAGTCAAAATTTCACTTCTTATCCTATCACTTAGACTGTTTCGAATTACTGTGCCTGAGTGACAACAATCCTTCAGTGTAAATGAAAATGTGGCAACACCGGAAAAAGAAATTATGTTTGTATTCACAACTAGAAAACATAACCTGTTTTTCCCTTCTCAATGTGGCTACCAGCCTGAGTTTCTCCTGGGTGATAACTACAGGAGGACAAAAGTATTGATGTTTTCTTTCCTGTTGGAAATTGGTCCATCTTCCTATTAGATACTCAGGCTGTTGTGGGGTGCTGGGGTGGGGTGGGGGAGGGAAGTCCTTTTTTGGGGAAAAAGTCCTAAGGCTCTTGACTTGCAAATAATCTGTCACAGCAGGTCAGGGTCAGCTAACTTTGCTCATCATAAGAAAAGAAAATGCAAGAATCACAAGACGGAGAGGCAGAGCTGATTTCCGCAAATGTCCAGTCCGTCTGCTCAGCCAGATGGTCAATTGAATCACAAGAGGAAGGTGTGACAATCACAGAGAAACCTGAGACTTTCCTGCTTTATCATGCTCTAGCCAAAAATAATAATTAAACATCAGGCAACAGAACCCTAAAGGCTTTGTGTAGTAGCATGCCGAGCTTTGCTGCAATCGCTGTGATATCTTCAGGAACAAGGGGCAGCATGAATCATTATTTGGATGTGATAACATGACCCATACAAACATTAGGGGATAATGGGCAAGCCTGCACTCTGCAAATCGAATCACACCATGATCCATCATTAACCTAAGTGAAACTATTGCTTTATTGAAGTAGCCCTGTAAATGAATAGGTCACAGTCTATTTAAAAGCTGAGAGATTTGTTAATGCTCCAAGGTCTTCTATTCTATTAGGGCATAGCACCCAAGTGCAACTGAGATTCTAAGTCTCCTCTTAAAGGACAAGTAACAAAGAAGTGAAAACCTAATATTTAAATAAAAATAATTTTAAAACCCTACTTTGAAACATAGTTATTTGCAAATATATGGACAGGTATTTTTATGTGTCTCAATTTTAGTTTTGTCTTAAAGAAGGAAGAAAATAATCACAAATTTCTTTTTAATTCTCACAAACTATTATAGTACAGGGAGCTAGGACTTTGGTCCTGTGTGAAAATTAATGCACTTCCAGTTAATCTGAATCAGCACTACACAACAAATTAACATTGCACTTCAAAAAAAAGCTTCAGTATTTAGCATAGGAAGTTTTCAACATAAAGCCAAATAATTGCTTATTTAGGAATTCTGGCTTTTGCATATTCCAGGTCTTAATTCCAACCCTTTACTGTTCGGTTTAGAAAATAGGACTGGGGTTCAAAACCAGTTAAGACAAACCTTTCAAGGACTTCCATTCCCCTCCCTTTTTCACTGCAACCTGACAGCTTTATTCAATTATGGATGCAACAAGGAATTATGAACATCATCCTTTGAGATTGTTGAATTATAAATAAAGAAGAAATTATTTTCCTCTTAAATATTTCTGAAATAAAGTTTAAATCAAGAATTACATATTTCTTTTTTTTTAAATTGTCTTTACAGCTATAAAGCATATAGCAATTCTTTGCAAAAAACAGGAGTAAATAAAGAGTCTATGAGGCAAATCATTATATGCTAGCAAACCCATTTTGCCTGACAAAGGTAGGAATGGGCTTAGCAATTGAGAGGAAGAGATCTTCTCCAGGAACTGCATGGGTAATTTGGGAGGAACATCTGCAGCAGCACTTGCTAAATAATGAGAAATCGGTAATCACTCAATGACACTTTATTTTTTTTTTCTAACTAGCACAGATTATTACCTTCCACTTTCTTCACTTTCACCTTGAAAAATTAAAATCTGTGACTACTTTTCATATAACTCTGTTAAGTAGCTGTTCTGAGGATATGTAAGATGTTTTAAGGAGTTGTGCCTTGTTGCACTTTTTGTGAATTCCAGGATATCCACATATAATAACTCTGGTTGCATTTCTAAAAGCTTACCAGAATAAGCTACTAAATGTTACTATATGGACTGTTTCACTATCTTCTTTGTTGGGACAGCCTTTGATCTTGATACTCAAATTATTTACTCATTTCCTTTATACTTCCTCAAGATCCTCTGACACTTACACCTGTGGGACTGAAATTCACTAGAGCATACTGTTTTTACTGAGCCAAGTATAAGGGTATTCCATTTTTTTCTTCCAGACAGGGCTTCATGAAGAAACATTAACATTCATGTTTAAACAATTCAGTTCACTCTATAGCCTTGGGAACCAAATCCAGTGAAATACCTTTCCCATAATAACAAAGTCACCATGAACTATATACAGCTTTTGCAGAATGTTAGACACTTGAGTAAGCCACTGTATCACACCATCTTTGAAGTCTGACTTACATTTGTATTTCTGGAACCTCCCTGATGATATTTATGGTTGTCTATAAAATTTAGATAGCATACCAACTTTTATAGGTACAGGTTGTTTACCCTTAAACTGTTAGGCTTGTAGGCAAGCCACTGATGTTCTTGATTTCTATTTGATCTAATAATTGAATAAAAATGCATTCTCTCAGTGTAAAAGGGCAACTAATAAATTAGGGAAGAGCATGTAAAAATCAACACTGCTGCTAATGATAAGACTTAGGAATACAAGACAAAAAAGCTGCAATCCATTCTTTGATCATCTCTCTCTCTGTCACAGCTAAGCAAATTACACTGATACTTAATCCTGAGATTAGCTAAATTGGTTAGAGCATGGTGGTAATAACATTGAGGCCCATGAGTTCAATTCCCATATGGCCCATTCCCTTAGGAATTCGACTTGGTGATCCTTGTGGGTCCTCTCCAACTCAGAATAGTCTGTGAAATCTTAATTTTCTTCTGAGTTGCACACTGTAGAAACAATAGCTACATTGACCTGAAAAGTTCATTCTTATCTCCTGACTATCTGGATGAGCTTTCAGAATTCAACATTAGAGGTTTTGTTTTTTTTTTTTCTTTTTTACTGATAATAGTTTTAAATGGATTTAGTCTTTGCTCCTAGCACTGAGAGCAGAACAAATAGCAGTATTTCATAGAAACATAGGATGGTCAGGATTGGAAAGGATCTTAAAGATTTTCTAGATCCAAACCGCCCTGCCATGGGCAAGGGTGTCACCCATTAGAACATATTACTCAAAGCCCCATCCAACCTGGCCCTGAGTGCTTCCAGGAATGGGACATCCACAACTTCTCTGGACAACCTGTGCCAGTGTCTCACTGTTCTCTGAGTAAAAAATTTCTTCCTAATCTCTCTTCTTTTAGTTTAAAAATGTTCTACCTTGTCCTATCAACATCTGTGCATACAAAAGGTTACTCTCCTTCTTTTCTATAGGCCTCCTTTAAGTATTGAAAAGCTGCTATAAGGTCACCATGGAGTCGAGTCTTCTCCAGGTTGAACAACCCAAACTCTCAGCCTGTCTTCATAGGAGAGATGCTCCAGCTCTCTGATCATCTTGGTGGCCTTCTTCTGGACCTGCTCCAACAGGTCTATGCATTTTCTATGCTGAGAACTCCACAGCTGGATACAGTACTCAAAGTGGGGTCTCACAAAAGCAAAGTAGAGGGGGACAATCACCTCCCTCGATCTGCTGGCCACACTTCTTTTTGATGTGGCCCAAGATGCAGATGGCTTTCTGGGCTGCGAGCGGACACTGCTGTGTCATGTTGAATTTTTCAGCTACCAAAAGCCCCAGGTCCCTCTCTACAGGACTGCTTTCAGTGAGTTCATCTCCCAGTCTGTTCCTGTGTTTCAGATTGCCTCAACCCATGTGCAGCACCTTGTGCTTGGACTTGCTGAAGCTCATAAAGTTCTCCTGGGCCCAGTTCTTGAGCTTGTTCAGGTCTGTCTGGATGGCATTCTGTCCTTCAGGTGTGTCAACCACACCACTCAGGTTGGCATCACCTACAAACTTGCTAAGCATGCATTCAATGTCACTGTTTATGTCATAGATCAAGATATTAAAGAGCACTTATCCCAAGAAAGAGCTCTGAGGGACATCACTCCTCACCAGCCTCCACCTGGACATAGAGTCATTGACCACAGCTCTCTGGCTGTGTCCATCCAGTCAATTCCTTATCCACCTTTCAAGTTCATATTTCTCAAAACTGGAGATAAGGATATCATTTGACCATGTCAAAGGCCTTACAGAAGTTTAGGTAGATGAGTTCAGTCCGTCTCCCATACTCCGCTGATGCAGCCAGTCCATCACAAAAGGCCACCAGACTGGTGAGACACAATTTGCCCTTAGTGAAGTAGTGCTGTTTGTATGGAAACGTATTTGTTGTATCGTACATTTTCTATAGACCTCACTCCTATTACATCTATTTACATACACCAGAAAGACATCTCTATGTGCAGTCAAAACCAACCTTTGGCCAACTTTGCAGATGATGAGAGTACTCAATTGTCATGTGTTAGCAAAATTCAACTAGTTAGGTAGATAAAAGCCTAAGTTTTGAGACACAAAGACACAATCTGAAACACTTTTGAATTTGCACATGATAAAATGAATATTTATTAAGCAGTATGCAGTTGAATGTGTCTGTCTTTTAAACACAGAAAAAATATTTGAAACACCTTCCAGGTACAGCTACTGAAAAAATACAGGCACTCTTCTTTCTGCCTAGTTTAGGTGGCTATTGCAGGTCTTATGCACTGGAATGAGATATCCATTTCTATGAAAATACTTACTAAATTAAGTCCTTGAAATATTGTGTGGTTTTGAGTCACACAGTGGCCTTCTCTAGTTGCACATACAAATCTGTTTTCTCATTCATCTCTATGCTTGTGTGTGAAAATACTTCTGATCATGAGCCAAAACCAGAGGTTTAGACTTCAAGTAGGTTAGCTGATTTTTACGAGTGTTTAGAGAAAGAAAATACATGATGGGAAGGTCAAATCTTTGACCTAAAATATAGGTTACAAATTAAGAATGCAAAAAGCCAGGTAGTGAGAAAGTGGCAGTCTGGTATGAAACAGATCACCCAAGGCCATGCCTTAAGTTTTAAGTGAATCTATGAAAGTTCACATGTAACTATTAATTACTGCTTAATTAATTCTTCATTTTTGTATATCAGCCCAATCAAGTGCAGATGTCAGACAGCAAAAATTTCACAGGAGAATCCATTCTGACAAAGACTGCCACCTGAAGGAAGAGGATTAGGCCCAAGGAGTTCTTCTGGCTGCTGGTCCGTTTCCAAGGAAATCCACAGTGCAGTTTCAAGGTTTCCGTAAGTCTTAGTAACATCAAATTCCAAAGGAAACACTACTAGCAGTTATGTAGTGAGTATGGTGGCCATACTCTCTGCCTGGCCAAAGGCCTGCTATTTTCCAATAACACAACAATACCATATTTGTGACTGAGGGAGTCTCCAGTCAAGGTTAGGCCAGTTTTATTCCTACTCTCTGCTCATAGAGAGGCTAGGATCAACCTAAACTGAAGCATATTTCTACAGGAATAAATAATTACTACTAGAATGCAACATGAAAGATATTTATGAATCAAGCCTGTCATGCCTGTTCATTGAGCTGTCTCTTCAGTGAATCATCCAGCTTTATTTCTCTGACAAAGACCAGAACCAAGACTATTTCCATCAATGACAGGAAAGTTGAAGCAAAGAGTATCTATTTAACTTTAGCTATGTTTTATTTCTCTTCTACCTAAGTGTTTTAAACCAAATACTATTATTTCCATATCTACAATCATTATTGTTTTTTACGTAGTTCAATCCATCAGATCATTAACGCATTATTCACAAAACTAATTTTATTTTTTGAAGTGTTTTTGTTCAGGTGAAGTAATTTTCAAGCTTCATCTCTATTTCCACACAAGTCCCATTGTATTTCATGCTGTTGTCAAAGTTTTCAATGGTTTATAAGACATAATGTAAAGACAGAACTGAAAAAAGAGACTGCTTCTGTGGGTGAAGATCTTGCAGAGTGTACCACCTCTGACTCTGGTACCAGAGGACAGTTGTTTGGGAAAAAAATCTGTCATTTGGTAAGGACAGTGGGAACTAAAAGACAGTAAGAACAACAGGAGCATCTCCTTTGAAGCAGCAGTTAAGGCATCTCAAAATTCAGTTTATAACTAAATTTTACTGTAGATAGTAAGAATCTCTATACTGAGAGCAGAGAAGAAACACAACAGAAAGCAAAAAATGAAGTAAAATATCTGTTACAAGATTTCAAAAAAGGATGTAGGTATAACAAGCTATGACAAAGTCTACTTGGTCTATCAGGGAAAAGCAAAGCAGGTCAGGTGTCTGTAGGTGTTTAGCAAAGCAGTTATATCAGCATTCCTCTCAACAGGTTTCACTGAAGACAATAAATCAGTCAAGATAAAACAATAAAGAACAATGAAATTAGGAAAGAAGATGGGCTAAAACAAAATTCCTAAGACAGTATGTCTTATCCCTGTTTTATGTGGTAAAAATGTATGCTTTTCAATAATGAGAGATCGTACTACATCTAAGGGAAAAGGATACTTTCTTTAGCAGACAGCTTCTCAAACCCATGCTGGCATATATGGGAATTATCTCTTAATATTAGGCAAACTCTTAAGTGCATCCTAAAAAGTGACAGACTTAACCATCTTTCATAAATTTAGGTCTCTGAGCAGCAACTAGTATTAATGAGAGATGACAGAATCTGTACTCTTTTACTGTAGTTTTTACGGTAGTAAGTACCCTGTCAGGTTTACTCTGGAATCTGATAGTATCACAATACAAAATAACACGCATGTGAAGATATACCCCAACTTTATTTCCACTGCTATGAAACTATCACTTACAAGAATCATACAGTTCCCAACTGTAGGCCAGTAGGAGTGAATATACTGAGAGAAAAGAATGTACCACAGCAAACCTTAGTCATCCCTCACCATCAAATACTTTTAGAAAAGTGAAATCTAAAATCAAAGAGAGGGACCATCTTTCATATTAGATGTTATACTCCAATCCTTTTAGTGAACAGTCAGTTGCCTAAGAAAAATCAAAAAATCACGATAATTTTCATAATGTAGTGTTATAAAACATAACATTTCAGGCAACATCCCTTCTTAGTAGCATTTTTCTATTAACTCTCTGTTGCCACCATGAACCATAATTCATTTTTGTGATACCTTAAACTCAATGTACTATACATCCTCAAATTATATTCACCTTTTGAAAAGTCTTATAAAAACCTCTCAATTTAAAGGATATGTATAAACACCCCCAAACTTGTATATATCTATAAATGTTTTAGATAGAGGCATTTTTATGAGTCATTTAAAAGTAAAGCAGTATTTGGCTTCATATAATGATTTTTGTATTCAAGATCCCCCAAAGTGCTTTGCAAATGAAAAAGCTGGAAACCAACAAAGATACTGATGTTGTAGGGTAAGCACATATGATTTGAAGGGGAGCAGATAAATGCAAAGGTATTAGAGTTTCTTCTCTTACCATGTGAATGAAAAGCCATGGTTAACTTAAGAAAAATCAAATACACTAAGACAATATTTAATCAGCTTTAATTTTTTTCTTGTTTAGTGTTTCTTTCCTGACTCTGATTATTAACAGTCTTTAATACACAGGTATCAGCTGTCAGAAATTAAAGCCCGTGTGGAAATGAGCTTAAAATGTGGCTGTTCTGCTTTGCAGTATATTGAAAAAATATATTTTATAGTTTAAAACAATATAATTTAGATCTTGTAGAAATAATATTGTCTATGTATTTACACTAAAATAGAACTATGTTTCTCTTCTAGACTTTCACAAGATGTTGAGTAACTCCAGCAGAACTCACATCAATTTATATCAGTTTATATTTTACTTTGTATTTATATTTGACTTTGGATTTATAGTTTGTCATAGAAATGTTACAGCTGGAAGAGACCTTTAAGATCATCAAGTCCAAACATTGACCTAGTACTACTGTGTTCACCATGTGCCTTTTGAACTCATCCAGGGATGGGGATTCCACCACGTCCCTGTGTAGCCTATCTCAGTGTCTGACCATGTTCTCAGGGAAGAAATTTTTCCTCATATGCAGTCTAAACCTCCCCTGGTGCAACTTGAGTCCATTTCCTGTTGTCCTTTATGTGAGAAGAGACCAACCCCCACCTCACTACAGTCTCCTTTCAGGTAGCTGAAGAAAGCGATAAGGTCCCCCTTCAGACCCATTTTCTCCAGACTATACAAGCTCAGCTCCCTCAGCCACTCTTCATAACACTTGTGCTCCAGACCTTTCATCACCTTTGTTGCCCTTCTCTGGACATGCATATAGTTCAGTACATACATACACACACACACACACACACACACACACACACACACACACACACACACACACACACATATATCACTGCTTATCAATATTATGAAAAATATTTAGAGAACAGTTTGCTATTCCTAAAAGACAGAAAGAGTTGCTCAACAGAAATACATATATGTGAGCATTTTTCAAAGCCTTTCTATGTACCTAGAAAATAAGGAATGTAGATGTAATGAGCACATGCACTATCTTATGATCTTTAGAAGCATAAGGATAAGCAATATATTCCAGAGCAAAAGGTATTATGTCCCTCTGGGCAGACACTGTCATCTTCAGAATGATGTATGTGCAGAAATTCTTTGTATATACCCTCCACAAAAAAGTTGATATTTATGATGTTATGCCTAATGATAAAACTGTGCTCTGAATAGTTTTTTTGCTTTGGTGGTTTTTTTTGTTTG
>VXBX01008064.1:10952-25045 GCA_013400415.1 Scytalopus superciliaris
GATTTTATTTTGTCTTTAGAGAGACAAATGAAAGGTGTTGCACAGCAAGCCATTACATCGAGCAGCTGACCTCAATTATTGCAGGCTGGTGACATTGAGTACATCAGACCAAGGGTAAAATCAGATCCCTGTCACAAGTCCTAGCATCTCAGGAGCCTTTCCTGTGGAACAGGGCAGCGATTAGAAGGTTCCCACTGGAGACTTTTTAACGGCTGTGAGTGTTTTCAAGATATCCTTAAGGTAGCTGGATCATGAGATTGATGTCAGTCTTTTTCACAAAGGACCAGCAAAGTCAGAACTGCGACTGGCCTTTGGTTTGTACGCCTGTGTGAGTGAATTTCATTATTTCTGGGCTGTTGAACTGCTTACTGGTGGTTTGTTCTTTATGTTGCTTGGTTGCAACTCGTGGTTCAGGAGCTGCCTAATTAAAAAAAACACTGTTTTTTTAAGCATGTAAACATAAAAGAGCTGTTTTAATGTCCGAGAACTTCCTGGTTTATAGTGAAGTTTTGGTAATCTGAGGAAATAATAGGCAGAAAATCGCATTATACTGGGAACAAGCATCATTCCCACTGCATCCTGAGAGAAAGAAAAGCCTTGTCCACCTCATAGAATCATCAAATTATAGGATCATAGAATCACTAAGACTTGAAAAGACCTCCAATGTCATTGAGTCCAAGACTTAACCCAGCACTGCCTTGTCCCTGAACACCACATCTACGTGGTTTTTGAACACTTCCAGGGACAGTGATTCTGCCACTGCTCTGGGCAGCCTATTCTTGGTGCTTGATAACCCTTTCTGTGAAGAAATTGTTCCTGATATTCAATCTGAACCTCCCCTGGAGCAACTTGAGGCTGTTTCCTCTTGTCCTGTCTCGTGTTAGGTGGGAGAAGAGCTCAACCCCCATGCTGGACCTTTGAGGAGGTATTTGTTAAGCTTTGGAGAGCTCAGGAGAGCAGATGGTTTATTGCTTCCCTGCTTATCCTCCAGGACAGGATAATAAGGATGGAAGAAATGCAGCCACCCCTTTTGTAGCTACTTGTATGTGCATTGGAGGTATTTTTGTGTGCAGGGAAAGGCCAGCTGTGCCAACCTTCCTCTGCTCTTCGAAGTGACGTAGAGATTGAAGAGCTGCACTGAGCATCCAGATAAGCTGGCACTTTCAGGAGTTGTTTATATTGTAGGGCTAAAATATATTAAATAGTTTTCTAAAGCTCCAACCCCAGTAAGGTTGTGTCTTTAGCCTACTGAGGAAAATTTTCGCTGCACAAACAGTGTAAAGTTGCCTTAAAATAAATTGATGGTAAATTCCCCCTGGGCAGGAGAATGTCTGTCACTGAGTCCATGTGCAGCTGGAGGGAAAGGAAGGGGCACAGGTTGATGTGCCTTGCTGGGGCAAGGGGAGAACACACAGTTCCTGTCTTCTGATGGGAGACAACCTATTAAACTCATGGTACAGATGGAATTTTGCAGCTCTCATGAGCTTGAAGGTGGGAACCATGCCTTTTCACTCCATGGTGCTCTGTCATTGTGCAGCAAGAAGTAGTGGGAGTAAAGGATGGATCAACTTGCATTTTCATTTTATTTTCTTTTTTTAACCAAATGGGATGTCAGACAGGAAGCAGTGGCACCATTTTGTGGTGAGAGTAAGCTGTTTCCCTCTTAATTCTCCTTACTGTAGCTTGCTAAAATTACTGCAGGAGAGAAGTGACATCACATTTACTAACCACTGGTTCAGCCAGTCCTGACCCTTATCTCAGCAGCAGTGTATTAACCCTGATCTGTGCTGTATATCTGTATCCTATCTCTGGGGTAGGAAACTGGAAGAGAAAACAAACCCTAGGCCTTTCCTTCCAGCAGTCTGGTGTCTCAGAGCTGAGCTGCCTGTGCCTCCCAATTGTTCAGGCTGGATTTGTGCTGCTGCTGTTCCCGTTCAGAAATACACTGATGTTTTAATTCACATCTTGGAATAAATCATCCCCATGTTGCACATGGGTCTGAGGAACTTTAAAATCCCTGTCTAGCAGACAGGAACTGCCTTTATTTTTGTTAGATATCATAGGATGATGAGGTCGATATTAGTTGTTGTTATTAGTTAAAATAGTTGTTATCAGTAGAAATGGTTTTAGAGGAAATAACAAGTATTTTTGTGGTGAAGGTTCCAGTGAAGGTCCATAACATTGCCCTTTTTTATACCACCAAAGCAAGAGGCTCTGGAAGGGCTGCCTTGGTACCTGACCATGCAGGGTAACAGGGTTCCAGGGATATCGTGGCATCCAGGAGTGTCCTCCCCCGCCTGCTCTGGCCATGCAGCTCTTCATGATTTATTGTATCAAATGGAATTTCATATTCTGGGGTAGGTATGGTGAGTTAATGAGTTAAAAATGGATGTTTTACGGGATAGTAATGGTAGTGCTTTTTCCCTGCTAATTCAGAGCTTGTGGGGAAAGAAAATAGCAACGGAGTGCAAGACTGTTTTGTATGATTTAACAAATACTACAAAGCCACTCTGTAGAGATTTTAGTGGAGAAGAAATGGTCAAGAAGGATTCCAGGTGCTTCTCAGGTAATGATATTATTCATCTGCCTCTTCAGGAAATACAGTTTGAAGTGACTGTGTTCATGCCCAGCGTGCAATTAGCCTTTTGCTTTGTTTTGTGTATTTCACCAGCAAACCACGCCAGAATAATACTCTGAATTCTCAATTGGTGTAATTCATTATATCCCCATTAACTTCCAGAGAGGCTGCTCTGGTTTACTCTGGCCAAAGTGTTCAGTTCTGAGTATGTAATAAAAGTGTTAGTCATCTGAGCAGCCATTATTCACATCAGCATTTTGTGCCCAGTCCTGGATGTTTTAATGTGTTTTTTGTTGACCAACAAAGAGGGTGTTGTGTACAACAGGGAAGGCATGGGCAAAGATTAGTTGTATCTTTCTCTACTTTTGAACTTTATTCTGACTTTTTTTTTTTTTAATGTCTCACTTGCAACTCTGTGTGATCTAAGTTTTTTCCCTTTTTAAAAAATTATTATTTAACTATACCAGTATAATAATGATTAATCCATTCCAATAAGAGAAAAATTAAAGGCTCTCTAACATCTTTTTAGACAAGTATTATGATGGTTAGAAACAATAGTAGTTAAAGGCAAAAATTCTAGCATTGAATAATATCAACATGTTTTTTTCTAAGGATCAAGCTGTCAGAGATAGCACTATTTAGGATAGCTGGAGTACATGTAAGATGGAGCCTTTAATTTCAGAAAATGTGGTACCAAGATTATCTGTTGTGCATTTCTTTTTTTCTTGGAAATAGTAAAAATTCAAATTATACAGTATTTTCTGCTTGTAGAACCTTGTTATGGCTTTCTGTCATCCCACACATCAGGTGCTTGATCTAGTGACCTTATTCTGCTTTTGCTGTTGATGAGCTTAATTCTCTAAGTCTTTGTGGCCTGAAACATCTTTTTTTTCAGCTTCTTTCTTCAGAGAATGTCATCAAATCATACATACTTTCCAACATCTTCAGCAAATTTTTCTGGAAATAACCCACTAACATCCTTTCTTTGATGACATCCTGTTTTTATAGTATTTCATCACTAGAATTTAGTGTGTAGTTTTTATCACAGCGATCATCCCTTGGTATTTTTTACTGAAGCAAGCTGCCAGAAAAAAACTCTTTTCAGCCTAAATCAGCTCTATTGTGTTGAGCTGGGGAAAGGAGTGTATGTTTACGCCCTTTGTATTTAAATCCCATTTTGTCTAAGCTTTATTTAGTTGCAGGGAGACTGTATCGCTTTTTATAACCAAACGTTACCATTACAGTAACTGTTGTTTTGGAGAAGTGTCAGGAAGTGTTTAAAATTTCCACAGGGCCTTAATAATTTAAGTGAATTTTTGATGGTAAAGGGGCGTGAGAATTGCCCAGTGTAATGAAATTACAAAATACATTAAATATAGAAGAGATTTTTTTTTCCTTCCATATGGATATTTTGAGCTTGCATAAAACATTAAGCAGTGATAAATTATGCCTGTATATAGATATACTTCTGTTTTTTTTAGAATCACTGCATGTTGATGGAGAGGAATTACATCAAGCTTTGCCAGTCCAAGCTGTGTTCTACCCTTAAGTAATTCCTCAGGCAGCTGCACACCACAGAGGTCTGGTCTGGATATCGGTAAAGCTTAGTAGTAAGACTCTTTATCATAAGAAAATAGCCTTTTTCCTGGGCCTGAACACTTGGGGTTTGTATTATCAAGTGGGTCTGGTGGTTCAGGTGATCCCCATTTTAATAAAGAGTTTTGCTGGTGCCTCCTGGCCCTGGTGAGGAAACATTGGACATTAGCACAGCTCAGGGTGTGATTCTATTTGCTCTTACTGAGGAGTGGAGTTTTTCCCATATGGAAAGACTATCCCAGAGTTAGTGGATCCCAGGGGTAGCAAAGCCAGTGCTGTATAACAAGCCTGGCTGTGACTTTCACCATCACACCACACAATTACTTCATCCTGCATCCTGGCTGTGCATCTTTGTTGTTTGATTAACTATCTTTGCCATTCATCCTCACCAGACCCCTCTAAAATTGCCCTGAATATCTCCCAGCTTGTGAGTATCCATGTATTTCGTAGATGTTTTCATGGTGTAGGCTGTGTCTTCCGAAGCTGAACTCCTTCCCAGCTGCAGTTTCAGCCAGACCAGGAGAGCCCTGCAGCTGTCCAGGGACCTGGTGAGCAAAACCAGCCCAGGTCAGACTGTAAACACAGGTCTGGGGTCCTGCCACAAGTTTTATGATCCATCCACAATGAATAATAAATGACAACTAAGAACTGCGCTCTGGTTGTGTCTCTGTAAGTGTCTAAGAGCATCTGAATGGAAGTTAAACCAACTTCTTGATTGAGATTGATTCCGATTGAGACGTGCTGGTTGGTAATTTTTTGTTCATCGTAAATTAACATCCTGTACACGATCAGATTTCACGTGCATTGCTCAGTAAGTGTTGCAATAAATATTAATGTGTTGCTGCTCTCAGAGTACTTACCGAGATCTTTAAAATTCTTTAAATATATTCTCAGAACCTCTTAGAGGAGCCAAAATTACCTGTAGCGTTTTCCAAAGCAAGATTACCCTGTGATGTTGATTGAGATTGTGCCAGTGCATCTGCCATAAAAACATTAATGTCACGTCTGACTGAGGCACAGGCACCTTCTATGTTCATCATCTCTGAATCCATTATAAAGACCTTAATGGCAGCTGTATATAAAGACATGCCATAATGACATCTTAAATGCTGTCTTTAAATTCACAGCATGAAAAGCCTTTTAGGAACACTACATGAAAAAGAAAAAATAGGCAGGTAGCTGACAGCAATTTCTGGATAGTATTCATGGTATATCTTTTATTTAGTGGAGGTTTTATATTAATTTCGAGATAAATAAATGGGTGCAGAGAGCTAATGGTGTAAATAGAACTTTGTTGCTGGTGAATGACACGTGAGATCTCAGGTCAGCTTGCTCATTTCACAGCAAATATAGGGAAATGCATGACAGAGTTTGGAACTGTCTCAGCTGGTTATACAAAATTAAAAATTATACAATAAAAATAAAAGATCTAAAGCATGTAAACTTGGGGGGGACGGGTAGAAATAAGGTCTGTACATAGAAAAAGCAAAATATAAATATTCCAAAGGTCCCTTCTGCAGCAAGATGATTTGGAAAGGGCACAAGCTTCTCATGGAAGGGTCTTTGAGAAGGAAGGGGTTTGGAATGTTATAATTCTGTCAAGGTCTTGCATAGTTGCTTTCTGGGCAATGATCTGCTTTTACCAGTCACCACAGTATGCTCAGTTGGTCTCAAAGTTTGCTAAAGGCAGGGTAGGGAAAGGAGAATGGATGGAAAATAAGGCAGTACAAAATATTACAGGCTTCACCCTTAATTTTTGATAGTCATCACTGGAGCCCCAAGGATGCTGAAGCAAAGTGTGGGCTTTTCTGAGGTTGTGTCCCAGAGCCACTACTAGCTTCCCATTTTTTCACTTCATTATTCAAGACATTCAATAGTTTGGGCAGTGGTTTAATCTTTAAAAGGTTTACTTTAGATAAAATAAATAAATGTAAATATTTAAAAAAACCAAACTACAAAACATCCCCCTCCAGCTAACAAACAAACAGACAAAAAATCGAAGCCCCCATGTTTCTAATTCATAAGAGTGTAAATTTATTTCCTTAGTTACACAGTTTAAAATGTTGATATGACCTCATCCTGTCAGTAGCAATGTTTGATGGCATTAATTAGGCTTTTTTTTCTTCCAGCTCTTTTCTATCATCATTGTTTGCACTATTATAGAAACACTTTATAATCTTTCACATGCTGAAGAATCATATTGACCATCTAATGGCTTGCTGGGCCATTAGACCCCAACATTTGTGGCTGAGCCTTGTTCAGCAAAACTGGCCCTTCCCTCATGCCGGGACTCACCCTGTCCAGTGTCAGAGTGTGTGACAGAGGCAGGGAACATCACTCCTGGTTTACACGCAGGGAACCAAGGTATGGATGGTTATCAGGGATGAGGAACAGATCCCACATCCCCCTCCATTCAGTGCAGGACTCTGTGTGTTGCAAACTTTGATCCTTAGAAAATCTTTTGTAATGTGGGATTGGAAAAAAGTGGGAGCTTCACTCCTGCTTGTGCATTTCAGAGGATTTGGTCCATGTGTAGCTACCTAAGTCTTTCCTGACTATCAGCGAGTGGCAAATATTCCCTGAGGGTGTGGTAAATAAAATCACCTCACTCTAACTACAGAGCACCCACTAGTAATGGCGACTTTTAGTTACCACAGCCACAGACCGAATTAAAATTGGGAAACTAGAGGTAAAAGGTAGCTCTGCTTCTGACTGTATTACTGGTGATGAGCTGCTCCATTTCCCTTTCACTCATTTAATGTTTTCTTGACATTTGTCCTTTGATGATGAACTTTTGAGGGATTATGCTCTATCCCATCATCAATTATGTATGTTCACTTGTGAGGACAGTTTTAGTGTAGCTTCTTGGTGTTTAAAGGTTAAAATTGTGTCATTAATAAGGGACATAGGGCTCATGTCACTGAGTAGATGATTTTAAAGGTTTAAATCTGTCTTGTTTTCTCTGAGAAAGAAAATGGGACAACATATTTGTGTTGATATGTAAGCAATATAAGTAGAAAAATAACTTTTAATCAGAATGCAGTGTATTTGTTTAAAAGTTTTTGTGATTCCTTACAGTGAAATACAGGCAAGCAAAGTTCCTGTTTAAATAGGTTTTTCTTTTAGATTTTTCCACCTGAAGTGTTTTCTCAGCCTCAAGTAGAAATATCCATAATCCAAAAAAACCGGAGTGTACATTATAATTGAAAAAAAAATATTAAGCTTACAAGTACATGATAAAGTTATTGGTAGAGGTTACTGATTTATCCACCATAAACTGCCATCATTATGAAAACATACATTGTCATGTCATGACTTGTGGCCTTCCTCGAGCTGTATTGATTTCCTGAAGGATTGTTTAATGAGGAAGGAATGATTTGTGTGCCATAAGAGTGTGAGCTCCAGCGGTGTCAAAGCACTGCGGTGGGATCTGGGGGTCCATGACGTGCTGGGGGCAGCTCACACTTGGTTTTTGAGGCTGCCCTCAGCACACAGGGCTGACCTCCCCAGCCTCATGATTCCTGTGGGGTTCCTGGTGAAGAAACTGTGCATCCAAATAGCAGGGCAGGTGATTGTTGCCTGCAGAGGTTGTGGCTGCCCCATCCCTGAAAGTGTCCCAGGCCAGGCTGGATGGGGCTTGGAGCAACCTGGGCTGGTGGGAGGTGTCCCTGCCCATGGCAGGGGGTGGCACTGGATGATGTTCAGGATCCCTTCTGACCCACACCATGCTGTGATTCCATGACTGCATAAAGGTTAGGAAAGTAATCACTGATCTGAAATTGGTGAGCAATGTTAATTGCCGTTGTTCACATTCTTCTTTAGGACTGATTTTCAAACATCAAGTTCCCAATCCACACAGCCAGGGGTTAGGCATAATAACTATAAATGTTGTGTGACATATAGGTATCCTTGGAACCCATCCCCTGTAGGTGGCAGGGCCTGGGTCAGCAGGAAGGGCTGACCAACACCAGCTGAGACACCAGAAAAACTGACTAGAGCAAAAATGATGGCGTTCCAGGCATGATATTTATGTTTTACATGCCTGGTGAGAAATTACTGTGGGCTCTACTACCTCACCTTGAACTGAAACATCACAGCCCAGCAATTTTTTCCAAAAGCTTCATGTTTTGGATTCTGTCTGTTTTGTTGTTTTGTTTACTTGACCTGCATGCAGCTTACCATCTCCTGGGAATGCTGTCCAGGAGCCTCCTGCCTCCACCCTGGGTGGTACGGATGATCCAAATGGGACATCCCAGCAGTCCAGAGGATGACTCCAGCAGGCCGTCACACCCGGGTCAGTGAGCTCATCTAAACCCTCTCAGACAGCCTTTTTAGTGCTGTTGCCTGAATTGGGACGTGCTGGTTTTCTGGATGAAGACACATTCAGCCATGGTACACAAAAATTAACCTTAATACAAGGTTTTTAAAAGATTTGAGGGTCAGAAGTGGGGGAAAAGAGACTTCTAAAACTACATGCCATAAATCTGGAATGGCAGTGGATCTCTGGAAAGCTGGAGCTTGTGGTTGCTGAGCAGCCTAACTCGCACCCAAACAGCCTGTGGCCAAGTCAAAAACCACCTCAGCGCCTGAGCTGCCAGCTTTGATGCTGCTTCTGTCAAGCTACCCATGGAAAATAAAGCAGGGGAAAACAACTTTAGTAGTTAGGAGAGTTTTAGGTATCAAAATTGAAATAGCAAAATTTCACCGCTTCGTTACGGAGCGTTCACCTGACCCTGAAAGATTTGGGCACGTTGTAAAGCTTTCTGTTTGTGCTGTGAGGCAGGAGCTAATTTTTAGGGGCTGTAGACACTACAAATACATGATAATTGCATGTGGGTTGATCTTCAAGATTGCTGCGTTACTGATAAATCAGATAAACCTTTAGCAATGTTTAAAACCAGGGACTTTTTTAGATTTATAATATTACTAAAGTATTTTCAGCAAAACACATTATTAGAAATTATTGAAAATTAATATTTCATTTGATGAAGTAGATCCAGTTCATTGAAATATCCCCTTATCAAGCTATTTTTTAAAAGAGGGATTTCTATTATGGATCATGGTTTTGGTGATTAAAATTAATGGGCTCCTTCAGACTCTCTGCAGATATGTGTAAAACGCATTCTATTTTTACCTTCTTGTATTTTGATAGATTGAAAGACTTTTTCCTGCTTCCTGACCAAGCTTATTATTGTATGCTTGTCAAATTTACCCTAATACTTTTTGCCATCTAGTTTTAAGACAGTGTGTGATGGCAACAGATGATCATCTGAGTCGTCATCAATAGTCATGGAGAAGGAAACTCCATGGAATCAGATTCGTATTATAACTTGATAAGATTCCCTGCAGGTTTGAAATAAGTTTTGGGGTTTTTTGTTTGGTTTGGTTGGTTGTTTTTTATTTTATTTTTATTAAAGTATTGTATTTAAAAAGCTTTTAGAGGAGTGTGACATCAGAAAAAGAATAGACTGCAATTAGAAAAGTCGGTGGTAATACAGCCTAGCAGGGTGAAATGTAAACTTCCTTACTGAACTGAACACAATTTATAAATTTTGTGTAGCTGGATCTAAACTTTTTGTTGGAGTTGTTTTAAAATGTGTCTTCATAAACACTTCCCATGGAGATATTCTTTATAAAAATAAATGTTAATAACAAGCTGACAGAGAATTTATAGAACCTCAGTCTCAACTGCATTTCGGCCCCTGGGGATTACAGTGCAGTAAACCCAAATTTATACAGAGGATGAAATACACAGTAGAACAGAACAAAGGGAATGCAGGAGGGTTCTTACTGTCTTCCTAAAGTTAAAATATAAAGTTAACATATTCCTGTTACTGTCACTGGAGCAGATGCATGAACAGTAAATACCATTGTTTAATTTGGGATCTCTGGGTGATCTAAATCTATTTCTCATGAAAAATGCCCGGCTGTGGCCAGAATCTGTATACACAGGATAACTTCGGCATAGGTAGGAGTGGTGTTTCCTAAATTGCCTGTCAAGAATGACTTAATCCTGCTCTGCAGATACTCCTGTGTCGGTGAGAGGTGTTAATTTCCATACCCATTCATTTAGAAGGCTCTGCTGAGACTGTCAAAGAGATGCTAATTATTATCAGCCTGGTGATCCCTCAGGAATTAGGCTGGGATTGAGAAACTGCTGTAATTGCTGAAGTTACTCTCAGACAAGGATTAAAGTGATGAGTTCTGCTCCCACTCTGGCTTCTTTCTTTCTTTGGTAGCTTGGGGAGCAGCTGTCACAGGCAGTCCTGGTGCTCTTCAAGTGATGGTTTTGTGACCACTTTGTCATCCCTCGGTCTGGTTCGTCTGCCCCTGGTGCTGGTTTTAAGATAAATCACCAGCTTCATTAAAGAGAGGCAGCAGAACTTGGAAGTTCAGTTGATTAACTCCGTGCAGGGACATGTGATGCCTGGAGTTAGGCAGAATTCAACCAGGAAATTCTGCTCTGAGAGGAATTTAGGGGACCTGCTATAGCATTAATATCTGAAAATCGGAATAAATTTTTTGAAGTCTTTAATATGCTGATGAAAAAGCTAAATTTTCATTTGGAAGATAAATTAAAATTGTTAAGAGTTCTGTGCTGCTGTTGATAAAATCTCCAGGACAGGAGATCATTTTAAATAAAGGCTTTCCTGGAGGATAAATGCCTGTGTCCTTGATAAATCTTTCCTTTTCCATTCCAATAACAAACAAACTTTGTTTTTGTTTTTCATAGCTGCACATTCTTTATTGTGAGCAAAGCTAAATATGTTTCATTTTGTGGTATGTGCCAAAAACGTGAATGTTCCTTGAATCCATTTCATCCTTTGTTATGTCTTAAAACATATGATAGCAAGGTGAAGAGAAGTTATGCCTGTGACTCTGTTTCCTATGGGTAAAATCTCATGAATTGCAGCTTTTTTCCCTGCTAGTGGTACACACCTTTCAGAATTTGGACATGCAGGGTGTGTATTCTGTCTGTCTGAAGCTGGGTCATTGTAGGCAACCAGGTTACCCAAATTTGGAAGCTTTCTTACTTGTTTTGCTTGCTTTGCTCCCTCTATACATGTTTTTAATGACAAAACTAAGCTTATAGTGTTGCTTTTAGTCCTTTGATGTGCTGAGGGAAGCTGGATCCCGTTTTCTCAGTCATTAGTACTTAGACAAGTCACAGCTGTAGAATTTTTGTTACAGAGAATGAAGGTGTACTGGGTCCTGGTTTTTTGGTTTTTTTTCCAAACTGAAAAGTGAATATAATGTATTGGAAGGGGCTTCTTTTTAAACAATTGACTCCTGTATACCGAAATAAGTCTATTTTAAAATCTGACTGGACTGCCTATCTTTGACTAGGCTACATGAATTCAATTTAAATGCCTGTAGTTTCAGAGGCCATTATGATGGTATATTGACAAATGCTTTGAGAATGAGTCCAGCATTTTTCTGTATTAAAGGCACCTCCTGTTTCCAAGTCCTCAACAACTGTAGGACTGTATTGATG
This sequence comes from Scytalopus superciliaris, assembly GCA_013400415.1. Taxonomy (NCBI): domain Eukaryota; kingdom Metazoa; phylum Chordata; class Aves; order Passeriformes; family Rhinocryptidae; genus Scytalopus; species Scytalopus superciliaris. Next base: position 22,622 of record VXBX01008064.1, read on the forward strand.
TAATTTTATCCTAAGTCTACTTTTAGTTTTCAGTTGTTTTCTAGAATATCCTATCTTATTTGAAAACTCCCTCTACCCACCAAATATCCTGCTTCAAAACAACAACCACAAAAATACAGCAGAGTTTTTAAGGTCTTCAATCTTAGCACAAATGTTCTTTTAGTACTTGAGCTATGGTTCCCTTTCTTCTCAATCTTGTTTCCTGCAGTTACCCACCTGCAGAAGGTACATTTTCTATTGGGAGCATTTTCTTTTCTTGATCAGTGTTTGTTTTAGGTGGTTTAACTACTGGCTTTCATTAAACAGTACTCTTGTCTGTATTCAAATTGCTACCATTCTTCTCAAAGATATAACCATAATTCATATTGCATTACATAATATAAAAGTAAGAAATTTAATTTCCTGAGGAGCCAGGAACTTTACTTCCTTAAAATAGGGCTGAAATTTAGACAGAAAATATTTTCAGAACGAAAAACTAGGTCTGTGTCTAAGACTGTCTCTCATTTTTCCCAAAGATTTTGTGTTGAGCAATGAATAATATTTTGCTGAAGCTTTCTCTGGCTTTTAGTCAAGTACTATAAATGAATTCATTAATGGGAATTATTTTTGGGCAGCAGTAGTGGGTGTGTGAGCCTTATGGTGATGCTTCAAGTGTGCGCCCCTTTTTCATTGGTAGTTCTGAGGAGTAGTTTGGCTTAAAAGAGGGAAACAAACAAATCAAAAAGCCCCAAGCCTGTGATGATCAGCCCTCACCTATGAGCCAGTCTGCTGCTATTTGTACTATTGCATTCTGGGCTGCCTGAATGAGAAGGCCTTTCTTTTTCTTGTTATTGGTGAAAGAAACATTCTTATTGAGAAAGCAGAGAAAAAAAAATCTCTTTTGAATTCTTCTTCTTCCATGTCTAAGCAGGAAACAATGCTGAGCATGACGGCCATGATCACCACAGCATATTGCACAAGTAGAACAGAGGCATTTTTCATTTAACATCAGCATCATGGAGGTTTTGTATGTGAGGTTGGCCTCTGGATCTTCTTCTTGGCCAAAGCAGAGAGTGTGGGAGGAGAAGAGCAAAAACGAAGGATAAGGACTGTAATAGTAAAATTGTTCAAGTTTGTTGGGTTCTTGACAGTAAATAGGTTTATATGTGTGAATTATGAAGAGACCAAGTTTAGGCAGTGGTGTTGAAATGTATAGAGTAGTGTTTATGTAAATGTTAGATAGACTACCCCCCAACATCCTGCAGGTAAATAGTAACTGTCCTAAACACATCTTCAACATTTAGCACTGGAAAAGTAAACGTATCTAGTTAAAGTTTAGTGTGGGGAATTGGGCTGTAGTTTAACCCTTGTCAGCACTTATTATGGGAACGTGTCTTGTCTGCACTGGACCTTTGAAACTTGTTAATTAACCTCATGCCTTGAAAATATGTCAGCTAATACCTGTTGCCACCCTACAGATACCTGCAAGCCTCAATGTACCATAGCGCATGCAGTAAATATTTAATATTATTAAATGCTGAGGATATGGCTGTAGGAAGCCTTGGTGTAATTTAATAATGTTCTTGGTCACAGCACATTTTCTTGAGAAACGGTGAAAATGGCACTTGTGGATTGTATATCATCTTCCTGTTTCATTTTCAGTACATGTGAAAGGAATGAGGAAACAGGACTCTTATTTACTTTCTGTGAAAACCTTTTTATATTGAATCTCAAATTATGGCATCTTTCATCCATGTCAAGATTAAACCTCCCTAAAATGCACAGAAAGTAATAATCAGGGAGGTTTCCATTATAGCATCAGCCTCAGTCACCACATTATTATTTCATATATTTCAGTTGAAATTTGTGCTGTTTTGGATATCATTGTCTTGAAAATTATAGGTAATTAGGGATTTTATTTTTAAAGCAGGCATACCAAATGAAACTATGCTACAGGATGTTGATAGCTGGAATAACAATGTCTACATAACTTCTGAGTGCATTAACAGGGGCTTTTTAGGGAAGGCTTTAGCTCAAGGAAGGACCTGGTTTTCTTGAGATTTGAGCTTTGGGTAGGTAATTGTCAAAGCAGAGAGGGGTTTGTGTTTTAAGTGTGGATAATGCATATTTTACGAATTTACATGGCCATTTAAATATAAACCAGGTAAGAAATCATAGTTCAGGTAGATGAGTGTGGACAGAGCCTGCTTTGCCGAGCCTCAGCAAAGGAGCCACTGAACATCTAGACAGGTTACCCAGGCTGAGGTTGCTGATATTACTGTCCACTTACTACAAAGAGGCACCGAGGGAAGCTTTTCTTTCCAGTTTACATTTATTCTCTTTGAATTTCCCTTTATGCCATCTGTTCAGACACAAACTGCTCCCAAATCTGAGCCCGTCTTAGCAGCATAGGGGTTTTAATAAAAAGGAACCAAAAAAAAAAAA
>VXBX01008064.1:25096-45588 GCA_013400415.1 Scytalopus superciliaris
AAAAAAAAAAAGAGAAAATATTTTAAGGATTGTCTTAAAATGCTTCATGTTTGAGTTCTTTTCAACTTTGGCTCTTATTCTCTTTGGCAGCACTGGAGAGAAGGGATTCCTCCCTCCTGGGGATCCCAGACATTGGTGACACGGCTCCAAGAAGGAAGAGAAGGCAAAGGACAGCAAAACCTGCTGGGACAGGGCCTAAGGTGGCAGCTTACGAGGCAGAACAGCCACACGAGGGAAAGTAAGCAGTTTTCTAATGAATTTCCATGATTCTGTGTCTAGAGATGTCGTGGGGTTTGTTGTGTTCCCAACCCACCTGGGCAGGGTCCTGGCTGAGCAGAGATGCTGGGGTTGGTCCCTTCCAGCCTCACCACCCTGTGGTTCTGCCTGTGAAATTTCAGTGGAAATTAGCTCACGGTGCTTAATAGACCAGAAGTAATTTCAAATCTTTTGAAAATAAAATCACAGGGGAGAAAAAAAACTGTCTGTGAATATGAAGGTGTCGGAATTTGTAACACTTAAAGGTGTTTTTCTTCTTATGTTGATTTTGACTTCTGGAAATATTTGCACATGGCCTTGGAGGTGCTTAGTTATGCATGGAATTACCTGCAATAAGTTTGGTGCTATTTTTTTGAAATATATGGCAAATTATATTTGAAAGTACTTATTTTCTGGTTTTATCTGTAATATTCCGTGGATAAAAAACTGTTCAAACAGTCACGGACACAAGTAGATTACAAAGTCATTTCCCATGATTAGCAAAGATTTCTGTTTAACTCACCAGGAGAATTATCTTGTGTTATTATATTTTGTTGCAGAAGACTGTGGCTTGATTCCAGCTAGGAATGTTTAAATTTACAGCCCTGTTTTATTAGTTAAAAAACTGTATTGTTTTAGAATGGTGTAGAAAAATGCCGGATTCTGCTTTTCTGTTCTTTTGCAGTCTAGCACATCACAGTGGAAAATGCCCTTTCCCCTTTGTGTGTTGTCAGTGTAACTTTGAAGGTCTGCCCCTGTTTGCCTGAAATTCAATTTCACTTCTTCTTTAGTATTGATTGTTGAAGGAAAACCAACGGAGGAGAATTTTTTCAGGGGAGTACAGCAAGGCCTTGGACTGAGTGATCCTGTGTCTGTGGATATCTGAGCCCTGTGTGCAGGGGAACAACTAGGAAGATACTGATATTTTTGTTTTAATTCCTTGAAGTAAGGCAGATGCTAGAATACAACAGAGCAACATGAAGTTTTTCATACTGAACGAAGCCTTTCTAATATGATTACTGATCAAGTCAGAGCTCAAGTCTGAAGGGTGTCCCTTCTTCTGGGCAATAATATGATTAGTTATATTTCAAGGCTTGCCATATGGGGCACCCATTCTGTCAGTCTCTGTCCCCCTCTCTGCACTATGTGGCTGTGGTAGTTCTTTGATTAGACAAGAAGATCCAGAATCTCCCCATTACCTGAAAGGTTACAAAAGCCGAAATGTAATAATTTCCACTTCCCTGATTACTTTTCTCACCGTCCCTGCAGGTTTTGAGTCTCATCTTCAAGTCTTTTGCCAGCTGCTAATCAAGTTTTCAGTCAATTTGCTTGGCTAATAATTTTCACTTCAGCCTGTCAAAAGCAAGGGGATGTAAAATTAGTATGGTAACCCAGTTTGCAGATGTAGACGCTCCTTTCTTTATGAAGCCTCTCCAGTGTATCTGTGCTGATGCAATGCCAGATCCCACATGGTGCCAAAAGGCTTTATCCTAAGCTGACAAGAAGTTGGGGTCCTGCCCAGTATGTTTTCCAGTACTGTGTCATTGAGCAAAAAAACCAAATCAGTAACACAAGCAAACCACCCCAGCCTGCTGGGGCGGCAGGGAGGCTGGGGGGAAGTTGTCCTCTGCATTCCTTCACCTCTGGAAGTGCTCCATCACAAACAGGGCAGATGTGCAGCCCCTGGGAGCCTGTCATGGCTTTCTGCTTGGCAGGAGGATCAAATGACAGATTGCAATCACGTCTGCAAATGCATGAGCGAGTCCTTATTTCTGAGCTCTCCTGCACAGACATGCAGAGAGAGTTGGTTCTTTAATGCAGATACGAATGTAAATGCTGTATAAATGAGCTGCAGTGTCACAAAATCATACCCCACAGTTCTTGCTTTAGCAATTAAAGGTTATTTGGAATGGTTTTCCTTTTGGAATTTCTGGTGACATCACTGGGTATCACTTAATGTTCTCCAGGTGAGTGAAGGGCTGTCACAAACCCGACATCAGGAGCCTAATCCTGCCCTTATGTTACTGCATCATAGGTTGAGTGATAAAAGATCCCAAATCAGAAGAAAAAATACCTCTTTTCCAAAGGAAATCATGCAAGTTTTTCTTTTCTCCTTGCCTTTCAGATTGCTGTTTGAAAACACAGTGTTTTTCAACACAGTCATTGTTATCACACAGGAGAAGTTATGTCTTAACTTCTACGTATTTTTCATAAGACTTTATGCTAAGGAAGTGGAATTTATCTTGAAGTTAAGAGCATCTAAAGTAAATACTGAGTCATGACAAATGAAAGCATTCTATTTCCGCAAATATTTTAGGTTTATGGATGTTGAGGCTAGTTAATGTGGCAATTCTCTAGTCCCTTGGAATGAAAATATATTCTTAGATATGACCAGGAATACTCAGAAGAATGCAAATAAAAGTCTCTTTGACACAGAAATCAGGGCAAAAGGAGTGTTGCTTTTCTCATGCTTTGTGCATGGGTGCAGTGGCAGGAAAGGCAGTTGAATTGTGTTTGTCCATATAGACATCCAGTATTACTTTGGCAACTTATTCAACATTAATCAACATTTTAAATGAAATTTGGTGATGTATTTTGGATAGTATCAAGTTTAGTGAAAGTAACCATGAATTCATGCTGATATTACTGTCCACTTACTACAAAGAGGCACCGAGGGAAGCTTTTCTTTCCAGTTTAGATNACCAAGGATTTGTGAAACAAGGTTGCTAAATGAACTGTTTAATTATTTGCTGAAATAAAGATGTACTTTAGGATAAAGTAGAAATTTAGAATAATAGTTGGTCAGTGAACTGCCAAGATTTTGAGTTTTATCCACTCTTTAGCAGGTTGTTTTTCAAATCTGGTATTCCGTGGAAGGAAACACTTCTTTAAGAAGACAATTATAGTTAGTATAGTTATATATAGTTAGTTACAGTTAGGTATAGTTAGTAACAGCTGAACTATGGCTCTTAATTTACAGGTTTTAAAAATGTGACAAAGGATGGATCTTATAGTTCAAAACATGAGTGAGGCAGGAAGTTAAATAGAATTATTCTGATGCTAGTAAACTGTGATGTTATTGGTGAAGCCTTAACTGTAACTTAATATATGGCAATTTCCTAAGGTGCAAAGCAGAGATAATATGTAAGTCAAGTTAAGATGCAAATTCTACTTTTCACAATTTGCATTTCATAATTGGAGGAGAGAAATTATTAAGAGTGTTCCCCATCCACAGTTAGAAATTGTGCTTATTGAGGCATTACCCAAATCTCTCCAGGGGCTGCATGAATGACACCATTAGCCATGTAGAATATGCATTCAATACAGAGGCTTAAGTCTATGGCCTGTCAGCCTGAATCCTGTAAATAATTGGGTATTTCTGTAATATCTTCACTTTAAAACTATTTTAAACTATTTGTGAGTAGATAGTACCTGCTGAAGATGGCAAATTTTTTTATATAATTTTTAAAATGAAGGACAGTCTGTGGTCACAGACCACATGGTAACAGAGCTGGAGTCTCTGTGACTGAAGCAGAAGTAAATCAGGAAAAGCCCTCCTTTTCTAGTGCAACTTACAACTTTTACTTTGTTTCCATGAGGGAAAAGTTCTATCTTTCTGCTCTGATTTAACAAAATTGGTTTTATTTAATGATTCAAAAGGAATAACTTATTTTTCTGTGTCTGTCATATTTTACTAATAAAGGATTTATTTTATGGTCCTTATTCACACACGGATTTCCTAGGAGGAAGGCTTTCCTGGGTAATTTCTATAAGTTCTTCTGTGTATTTCAAAGTATAATCCATTCCAGCTGCTCAGCAGTGTTCGTAATTTCTCTACTAGTTAATGCACATATATAAGCAACTGCAGAAGTGGTTTGGGGGAAGGCATCTTAAATACAGGAAAAACATTATTGTGAATGCAAATGTGCTGGACTCTCCTGGGATGAAGACTAGAGAAAGCCAAAAAATGTTATTGTAGAGGAAGTGTTTCATAATTTTGAGAAGTAAGTGTTAAGAAGTATTTTTAGTTCAGTTGACTGAAAAATAGCAGGTATTGTTTGCTTGTCTTTTTTTTTTTTATAAAAAATTACCTGTTCTCACCAAGCATTGTGACTCTGACTTATTAGTTGTTCTGCATGTCAAAATTTTAAATTTCATAAGTCTAGTTTTGGAAATTTGATGGAGCCATTACTGTCTTTTTTTTTCCCCTCAAATTTGAAGTTTGATTTTTGCTGGCTTGGTACACTTTGCTTGATAAAGCAGAGTGACTGTCAGAACCAGGCCTACATTTAAATTGAAGGAAAGAGATGCTTCCCCTTAAGTTCTGTGTATTTGGCTTTCTGAAATACTGAGATGCAGTCAATTTTATAGCTTCTTTGCCACGAGTAATTAAAATATTTTCATTTTTTTACACATCAGTGCTGCTTTTTTAGAAAGTTCAAAGGGTTCAACATACTTTTAGGGGTTCTCAGCAGCATGCAAGTAAATCAAAAAACCATATCCAGGCTGCTGGCTGGGTGTTTGGAGGCCCCAGGAGTTGCCAGGGGGTGTTTTGTGCCACCTGCATTGCCACCAATTGCTCCATCAGAGGAGGCCAAACAGAGAATGTAATTTTTACTTTAAACACGATTGTTACGGTCCTCACACTCGGTGTTTGTTCTTGACTTCAGGGCCTGATTAAAGTTAGTCATGTGTGTAATTGTGGGTAGAAGGAGCTGCTGCATAGTTTTTGCTTGTTAATGATAAATGTGCTTTTTTATTTTTTTTTTTTTTTCAGTTTGCATACTCTCTCCTCTCTTTCCATACCCTCTAAAGGTTTCCATAGGTGTGTGTGTGTGTGTAACTTATTTCAAAAGAAATCTTTTGGCATTATATCCCAATACTGTAACAAGCTGGACTTGTCTTTCTTTTGATAACCTTCCACCCCCTTAAAAGCACTCAGAGCCTGTGGTGAGCCAGGAGCTCCCTGGGGATCCTCTCCCTGCATTTGTTTAATTTATTGCTTGCGGTCCACATTTTTAAAATCCTAACTCAACGTTTATTTAAAATGTGGTTTGCCACCACCAGTGACTCAGGTAGGAGAAACCATAAATTTGTCTTGGAACTGGGCATTCTCAGAGGGTTGCACACACAGGCATCATTTTTTTTCTGTCTCATACAACAACTAATTCTTCTCATAAATGCTTAACCAAGTAAAATCTAGGTTCCACGGAAAATGATACCATAACCTTCCATGCTCCAGAGGGGGATATAAAATTTACACCACAGTTACCCCCTTTTAAAGAAGGGTGTATTTAAGAGCTCAATGTTGGCACGTCACTTTTTTATTTGTTAAGTGTGTTTATTTAATACAATAGGGGAGAACTTGCCTGGTGTGACAAACACTGTGGTCACTGGTGTGTCGGTGAGCCAGTGCACTGTCTGTGTACAGCACTGATAAGCTCACTCCTGCCATCATAAATTTATGAAATGCAGAGTTTAGAAAGGTTTTGGTGGTTAACTCATTCAGGATGAAATGTAAACAAGTTAAAAAATCTCTTAGAAGGGGATGGTTGGGTTCGTATGAGTCTCCAATGTGAGTATCTAACAAAAAACATTAAATAGTGCATTAAGGCCCCTTCCATTTCTTCCTCCCTTTTCCCTTTCCCTTTCCCTTTCCCTTTCCCTTTCCCTTTCCCTTTCCCTTTCCCTTCCCCTTCCCCTTCCCCTTCCCTTCTTTCCCCTTTCCTTCCATCAGATTACACTGCTTCCATCTGATTACAATGCTGCAGAAATCATACAAAAAATGAAGTATTTGCAAAAAGATGGTTTCGAAACACGTGGAGTAATTCTGTGTTCATCTGGAATGCCTAAGGCAGAGGCAAATACAACAAAGTACAGGTTTTTTTCTCTTGGTGTCTCTTTGTGCAGTGAGTGTCTTTGTCTTAACTGAGCAGTGGATAATTAGGCTTCCATCCACATGGGAAGGAGTGATTTATTTCCATGGGAAGTGCAAGGAACTGGTATCCACAGTCACCACTTTTCCTGACTCCCCAGGGAAAGGTGGGAAAATATGAAGGCTGAAAGCCCAGGGCAGGGGAAAAAATTGACATTGTCTGCTGACCTCCAAGGCTGCAATTTCTCCCGAGGAAAGTCTCTGGGCTCTCTGGTTTGTAGCACATCTCACCGGTTTTTGTCACTGGTAATAGCCCAATAATTGACTGCTGATGGAGAAGTTATTGCTCAGTAAGACTGACAGGGCTGTACCCTCTGTTTTCTCAGGGCATGTTCTTTAGAGCAGGGGTTTATTGCAGTGACAAATACGGTGAGATATGTGTCTCCAGTGATTCATCTGTAATGTGTTTCAGTGACACTGGTGGCTGTGAGATTGCAAGAGGATAGCTTAAAAAATGGAAACGATGTCCTCTCCCATTACCGTTCTGCTGAACTTTTGGTGTTTTCCCCTTGCCTTTCTAACAAAGGTTTTAAATTGGGGTGATGTTTGACCTAAACTTTGTATTTTAAGCCTCTCTTAGGTAGGCTGTGGGTCGGTATAGTTTAATTTATCCCACTGAGTGTTAGTTTCTTCATCCTGGATGGGGTGTCTTGATGTGGGAGGCCAAAGAATTTCTCCTCAGGAGTAAATTACAGTAAGAAGGAGGAAAGACTGTGTGTGGTTGGGCTAACCAGCAGTGCTGGAACAGTTGCTGGCTTTTGAAGTAGTCCATGCTACAGCATTTTCAGTCTTTTAGGGTAAAGAGTGGGAAGTTAAGAAAAGGAGATTGCGTTAAAAACAACAAAGAAGGCAATATTTGAAATTCCATGTGCATCCCTGTGATTAGGGTACAGGAGCAAACGTGCACTTTCTGTACCAACACTTCTGTAAAGGACTCTTGATGGTGTCAATTAAACCTCAATTTCCTAAATCAGCTTTTCAGGCGGAATTATTTTCACATTATTTTTAATAGAGAGAAGCAGGTAATGTAGATGCCTGAGATCTTGATTATACTGTTGGCAGGAGATTAAGATTAGGCTGACGGAAAGCCTAAGTAGCCGTGCTTGCCAGCTCAGCCCTGATGTCAAAGATAGCATGGAAGAGAATGAGATGAAAGCTTGGCTATATTAATGAGACAAAGCTGCCTTAAATATCTGTTTTTATTGTTCTTTAGACTGGCCATGAAGCATGTCTTCTTTACTGGATTAAATTAGAGTGTTCCACAACTGTCTGTGGAGACCAGTAATCCCTTAAATCATAATGGACCCCAGGAAACAAGCTGGAGAAAATCCCATATGCAAAAACACATTAAAACTCAGGATCTGGGAAACGATTTCACAAACCCCTGCAAATGCTCCTGCTCCAGTGAGGTGATTGCTCAGTTCAGTGCACTCTTCAAAATTCAGATTCACTGCATGAGTGTTTTTATTATTTGAGTTTGTTCTTTTTCTTTACTTGACTTTTTACCAATGGATCGCCCCTTTTTTCCCTTCCGAAAATGTCCCCCCTCAGCAAAGGAGGGCTAAAAAGCTTACCATTTAGATTTAGCAAGACTTTTCAGAAATCTTTGTGCTAAAATAAGTGCTTAAACTTTGGTTTAAAAACCACACAACTAAATGCATGGAACTTACTTTTCCAGTAGAGGCTTCAGTCATCAAGCAGTGAAGGTTGTGTCTAGAATGTCTGCTTTAGTTAGTCTGCTTAATTTCCCTGATTACTGTTGACTGTGAAGACCTGCACCCAGCCAGTGGGAAATATTGTTGTCAGACTTGGCTGGCCTTCCAGACCTCCTGTTTGGGATGCACAAGGATGCTGTTGGAACTGCATGAAATGCAGGAATCAGGACCTTTTCTTTTCCAGAATTCTTGAAATCTAGTGCAAAAACAGGGGAAAAGGAGTCCCAAGTGAGCAGGCTCATACTGAATTTTGTTTTAATCCTGTTTCTGCCTCACAGAATGAGTTGAGCTCTCAAAATGACTTGGAGCAAGGAAAGGCCCAGAGCACAGAAAAGCACGAGAGGTGACACTGGACATGTTTCTGAGCAGAAAAAGGAGAGGGACCATGGTGAGAGGCACTGCCTGTGCATTTGTTTTTTTCCTATTTACCACTTATATATGTTTCCCCAAAGCAGTAAATCAGGCACTTGAAGCCCATGACAATGAATTTGCAGCAACACTTAGAGCATCCTCAAGCCTGGTCTGGATGGATAAATATTCATAAATTTATACACTGTGACTAATACATACGGAATGAGCAAATGCACTTTCATGGTCGGTTGAAGGGACTCATCTGTTTCTGTCAGCTTGTGTCAGAATTCAGCGTGACATTAATCAGGATCCTTTCTGATGGGTTCTGCCATCTGTGGGAGGGCACATAGCACACAGTTATGCATCAGTCCAGGAACTTGTAGAATAAGAGAAAGAGTTGCACAAATCACGTCTCTCTTAAATTAATTTAACTACCCTTCAATCTCCTTGAACATAAATAAAAACGAGCTTATTAGAAGCTGCAGGAGGTACAGAATTAGATTAGTGTGATCCTTGTTTAAATAGAATACTGCTGACACACTTCCTTGATTACTTAATAACACTTAAAATAATTCCTTACTTTATTAATCTGTCAAACCATTCATAACAATTTTCATGTAACTGTTGCATCATTCAAGCTTGTACTTACAACCAGTAATTTCAAAATTAATTACATGCTTGTATTTTCTTCAGACTGTTTACTGCATATCAACTCATATAAGTGGGATTTGGTATAAAACCCAAGGAAAATGGTCAGCAGTAGAAAATGATCAGCAACAGAGTCAATGCTAAATAACAGAAGTGAAATAAAATTCTTTTTCAAAATTATTTTAATCAAAGTACTAATGTGAATTAAAATCTAACAGTAGTCTAACCAGTAACATCAACTTTTCATCCTGTATGTTTGGAATGAACACAGTAACAAAAACTGAGGAAAAGGGATAAATGTGGGTGTAAACACTTCTCTTTGGGGAGGGTGAGTTTCATTCTAGGTTTCATTCTAGAAAGAGATGAAGTTTCTCATGTACTTCTTTAAAAGCTGTTAATTATTCAAGAGTGTGGAAATAAATATTTTATATACCATTTATGTAGATATCAGAAAGAGAATTTGACATCAAAGTTAAGAGACCTCTCTGTTAAATTAAAAAATGGTGCCTCTGGCCTCATGTTTATCTAAAAAAGATAGAGTAAAGAAGGTATTTAACTTGAGGAAATAATCTGTTTCCAAAGGTGCTAATTGTAGAAAAAGGTTGAAAGAAATTTGGGTGATGTTTTAGAACACCTATTCCCAGAGAATGTTCACTGAATTTAGCGAGAGTTTGGAAACAGATGAGTTTTTCTTTCCATATCGAGAAGTTATCCACACACTATTTAAAATTACCAGCCTCTGAATTACTATTTGGCCACAGAAATAAAACCCTTACCAGCACTTGGTCTGCGTTTTGATCTTCCCCACTCCACTCCCCAGATTCCTAAGGACCACTGCAGAATATTTTCACAGGGGTTATTTTTTGGTCAGAGAGGAAAATGGCACATTATTCATCACTTCAGTGTTCCGCCACAACTCGCTAAACCTTGAAGTTGCACAAGTGTAAAGCTGAAGTAAAGTGATGATAAATCATGTCACTTACTTTCTGGTGGTGATGTGAACCATCCAGAGTGTTATTACTTTAGTCTCTCTGGAGTTGCTCCCTGGATAACTATTAAACTACCTGAACAAAATTCTACTTTTATTAAACAATCCTGAAAAATTGTGTATTTTATGAAAAAATTCCTCAATCCTTTAGGCTGACTCCGCTTTATGCCACTAACTAAGAAAGCCTTTCTACAAATCGTAGACCCACTGGGTGTGATGTTTGTCACAAACACAGAATTATTTATCTATTCAGGTGCTGTACAACTGTGAGACTGTTCTGAAACACCAGGCTAAGAAGGAACACCTTGCTATATGTGCTCCCCTTTAGTTGTATATCTGTGTAGCTACAGCATTGACTAAAGATCTTACGGGGAAAAAAAAATCAGATTGTACCCAGTTGTGTTGACAAAATTCAAAGTGATAGAATCTGAGCAATGGTTTCAGTTCAATTAAAAATAGATTTGAAGACACAAACAGAAGTTCTCAAAATTAAAATAAAATATTGTCAGGATACCATGAGTTCATTCCCTGTTGACTCTTTAAATGCTTCAGAATACTCTGTGAGCTTCAAGGTTTTAAAAAGACGCAAAATCCAGTAACTTATTTTATTCAGAGAAATCCCAGAGCTAATACAAGCAAAATGTCCAAACCATTATCCCCAAACCAGTGATAATGGCAAGGGAGAGAAGCAGGAGGAGGGGAGAGCAAAACACTCTTCCTGCAGATATACCAAGTTTGTGCAATGTCCCTCTGGGACACTTGTTGTCCTTCCCAAATCTGGGAGCAGCAGGTCTTGGCTGGACCAACAAGTCCTGCTTGTGCCCAGGTGGTAGCTGACAAGGCTGAAGTAAATTAATACTAAATTAAGTATTACCTACTTAATACAGCAGGAGGTCTAGAAAAATTATGTCAAGGCACTGAAATAAATGGGGATGGGATTGTAGAATGTGGGGGTGTCGTGGGGCCGTGGAATTGAGTATTAGAGGGATGCAGGGTTGCCCACATGAGTCTTCATTCATTCTTCTTTGTGAGAAAGACTTATCAGTCTTCTCTTTGTCTTCCAGCTTTCTCCTCTCCAGTGTAACACTTGAGAGGCATAGAAGGAGGGCCTTCTGCATGCCTGATATGCATCTACACCTTTTCTGCTCCAAATAATACCCAATCAACCGTCACATCTGAGGATGGGAGGAGGAATGCCTGTTAGACTGTTTATTCAGGATGGCTTGGTGCAGGATGTTGCCAGAGACCACAGTCCTCAGTTCACAGTTTCTCTTAATGAAATTATATACAAGGTTGAGATGTTCGTGATGCTGTTATACTTTTTCTTAGGCTAGATTTTAAAAAAAAAAGTCAATGTTTCATGTTACCCTAAGACAGTGTTAGCCAGACACGCCTCTCTTTCATGGTTTCTTGCATGCCACACCCAGCTCTGCACTGACTCCTGTGTCTGAACCTGTTCTCGTCTTGCCAAGCTAAAACTATGCAACACATTTCTTTATTATTTCTAACCTTTTCTGTCACTGAGGCCCCTTTGCAAAACCAGCTCATATGTAGGTAAGTCACACTGAATATGCTGATACGTGTTTATTTTCAAACACCATTTGAGTTTCATGGTACATTGACCAAAATACATATTTCTATTCAATAGAGACATATACAAGTGAAAGAAAAATATAATTTGTGGGAGATTATATTAGTAATGTTCATTATCTGATGGTAGACTGGACTGAATGTAGTTGGCCAGGTAAGTTTGTATATCCTCTCAAATTGCTTGAATCATCTTGAATCTGAGCTGGCTATTCATATTTTCATTCCACATCTTCACTTTTTCACTTGGCATCCCTGTCTTCAGTAAGGTTTAAGCACAGTACTTTGTTTTAAGCATTGACCTGAGCATCAGAGAGTTGAGTCTCAGTCAGGGCTCCCAACCCATGAACCTTAAAATTTCTGTCACACCTGAAATTGCTGTCCTTAGCAGGGCACCAGCATTCCAAATGTAATTGAGTTCCTGCTTTTACATATATTTCTTGGCTGAGTCATGTTGACAAGAGCTTTTTATCTTGAAAACTTTCCAGTTGTTGGACTTAGCCAATTTGACACGGAATTTAGAAAATGAGTCGAGGTAGAGCCTGATGCTGCCTGCATAAAGGTGCACCTGTGTGGAGGTTAACTTGCCATCACCTGACATCTCCAAATATTATTCTTCCATTGTATGTTCATACAAAAGTAGTTTGTCTCATGTAACACAGTCTATTGTCCCCTAGAGCAAAACATGACTACCTTAATATATGTGAAGAAAAGGGGAAGAAAAGAGAAATCAGATTGTTTTTCTGAGCAATTTCACCTAAACGTTTAGCTGATGGAAAGAGAAATATAAGATCCACAGCTGCAGGGTTTTTTTCTTGAGGCAGCTCATAACCTTGGCAGTAGCATCCTGGAATAGCTTTTAGAATCCAATCTACCCTGTTTATGGTGTCTGAGTTAGGTAATTACCTCACCCCAGGTTTAGGTCTGGCCTAAGATAAGGTAGATCCAGTCTGGCATAAGAGTACCGCTGGACACACCTGTGTAGCTAAGTGGGCTCTTGGTAGACCATGTGCCATTTTGAGATTTCATTTTGGGGTTTGTTTTGTTTTGCTGTGTTTTGTTTTGTTTTGTTTTAATTTCCCCCCATATTTTTCAATTTTTTTTTTCAATAGTTTTCAGTAATTCCATAAGTAATTTATAGGTTATGGACTTAAATGTTCATTGTGCCAAAACACAATTGAACGACAAAATTCCAAATGAATATTTCAGATTACTTATAAGCTTCTGTGACAACATCTATCATCTTGATACTCGTCATACTTAAGACTCTGTAGAGCAGAAGAAATTAACAAAGGTCAGGGGAGTGACAGAACATAATGAGGGTCCTCAGTCTTTAATAAGTTCTTACAGACATTATTAACAATTTAATTCTTATCATGGATCTATTAACAGAGAATAATTTGCAAGCCTTAGAGAAGAAGGCTTGTTGTTTTTTGTGTTGTTCTGGTGGGGTTTTATTCCCAAAGACAGTTTTGCACTATGCAAAGTTAATTTTCAGTTATCCAAGGAAGGGATCTGTGCTGCAGGACAGGATATTACTGGGATATAATTGAGAAATTAAAGTTTTATTATAAATGTACAAGCAAGACACCTCCCTAGACTTCTTTTTCTTCTCAGCAACAGGAAAGTTTTAATTTACACTGTTTCACTCTCCTTCCATATTTTGTCTTGTTTTCAATACAGTGCTGCATTTATTTTCTCACTTTTCTTCATCTTTCAGCAAAATGAATGTTCCTGCCAAAACCCAAGCTGTCAGATAAATTATAATAAAATTTATATTAACTTGAAAGGGAACCAAATTAAACTATACAATAGCCATTCCATATTCCATCTGTATACAAAGCTTACATGAGAATTCCTAAACAATGCCAACGCTAAGTGTCCTGTTTTTTATTTTAGCACTCCTTTATTTCACAAGAATGGTGCTCTAGATATTGTTGTACACTAATTAAATGAAGTGGTGCAGGGCTTCAGCACCAGGCTAGTATTGAAGGGAAAAAATTAATATGTTGACAATAAATACCTGTTTAATTGGATAAATAGTACAACCTCCTCGATGAGTGATGACTGACAGATGATAAAGCTCTCTAGTGTTTAATTATAAATGAACTGACATCACAAGGATGGCGCAGATGTGTGACAAGGGCTTAAGCAGCAGCTTCAATTTTATTAAAAAGCACTTCAGAAGAAAACTTAATTAGGCATAAGCAGTGCATGGATATAGACAGGGCACAGAGAAATTCCTGGTCTATTTAGAGGCTGGAATAAGCAAACTGGCAGGAGTTGGAGGTGCAGAGACTGACGGCTTTCTCCTGCTTTCCTGAAGTTATGCCTGGACCTGACCATTTCTCTGCCCCCACCAACTTCCAGTTCAGAGAGGCATCTCAATGTTCCACCACACCAGCCTTTGCCTCCTGGGACCTTCCCAAAGTCACAAGTCACGGCACAACTTGAGCAGTGTCCGCCTTGTGCAACTTCATGTTTTCTGGTGCTGTGAGGAGAGTGGGAAGCTTAATCCAGCCTCCTTTTCCAGCAAAATTCCTTCTTGCTCCTGCCTATTTCAGGCAGGTGGCTGTCCTGTTTAAACTGTGGACTGTCCTATGGAGAATGCTGGTCTCAGCAGGCAGGTGGCTGAGCTTTCTCTGGTGTAAGGACACAAAGGCATGAGAAGTGAGCTGAGCTGTGGCTTGTCTTCTTCCTGCTTATCAGATCAAGTCATGATCCGGTGATTTAAGGAGTCAGTGGCAACTTCAGGCTCAGAAAGCTGGGGCTGTTCATCCTGGAGGCTCTGGGGAGACCTTACAGCAGTCTCCAGTATCTGAATGGGCTACAAGGAAACAGGAGGGAGAATTGTAGTGACAGGACAAGGGGGAATGCCAGAGGGCAGGGTTGGATGGGATATTGGGAAGGAATCCTTCCCTGTGAGGGTGGGCAGGCCCTGGCACAGGTTGGGCAGAGAAGCTGTGGCTGCCCCTGGATCCCTGGGAGTGTCCAAGGCCAGGCTGGACGAGGCTTGGAACAACCTGGGCTGGTGGGAGGTGTCCCTGCCCATGGGCTTTGAGGTCCCTTCAAAACTAAACCATTCTCGGATTCCGTGACTCTTGATCTGCAGGGAAATAATCCACTCCATCTGTGTCTTTTCCTTAGGCCAGTCAAGCCCTCCATCTCTCCTACTGAAAAGAGAAGTCTGTCAGAGTAATTTTTAACTCTGAGTTAAATTTATTTTTAAACTACAAAGCCATCGCTGGAATATTTATGCACTTTCTTTTTTGGCTCATAACCTATTAATTAACAGCGCACACTTTGAAATAGACACTTTTTTCCTTGCTTTCCTATTTTAATGCTTATCTCTTCTTCCTCATACCTCCAGCCCGCTGAGTACACCCACTGCTTTTCCCTGAAGCTAATGCGAGAATTTAAAATTCAAATTACTGACAGAAGTGGATTGCTGTTCAAACAAGGCAGCTAAATGTTCTCAAACACCTAGATGAGTTGTGCTTTCAGAGGGCGTTAGATCAATGAGATCTATCCCCTGTTTTTATTTATAGTCTCTGTTTTATCAATGGAGTTGTTTTCTACGTAGTCTGCAAAGCCCAGTCTGACAATTGCTGTAGTGTTTTGGGTATTTTATGCATTTACCTCTGGAATACAGAGAATAGAGTAATAAATATTGCATGCATCACATGTAGTCCCTGGACTTATTAATCAGCTCAGAAGGTTAACTGTTTGCAGTTTACACTTCTCTCTCTGCATTCAGAGAACACAAGTATTGTCCCTGAAAGGCACTGAAGATACCTTTATTGTACCCTGTATTGAAGGATGCTATGCAACTATTCATGATATTACATGATGGACAGCTACTTTACAGATCACTCGGTGCCTTTATAGCCCTAACTAGAGAGGACTGAAGATTTGTTATGTATCCATTTGCTGTTTTAGTAATGCAAATATTACATGTAACTCATTACCTGAATAGAATACGTACTTCACAGAGTTCTAAGCAAGAGCATCAGCCTGTAGAAAGGGGATCACTTAGACTAGGGGGAAAATTCTTTTTAACAGGCACATGATCAATATAGTGTGATTAGATAGTTAGTGAGTCTAAAATAAATGTTTTTTGATGTATGGACCCAGCCTCCTCACTTAGTCTCATCAATTGTAAAAATCATTTGGAGGAGGACCTGCTTTTACCCTTTGAATGATTTGTTTATACCCTCATCAGTCAGGTGCACGCTGAGGTGCTCAGTGGGCTCACATGCTGGAATCCTTCCATAGGGCCCCCAGTTTCCTGGGGTTTTATTCACACCATGTCATTGTGTGTATGGTTTTCTGAGAGCTCAGTCAGAAAGAAGGTGAGCCTGGAAACACTAATTCAGTCAGACTGAATTCTCTGTTGTTTCAGAAGGCAGCTCTTATGTTGGGCACTGCCACAACTACATGGAGCTGCAGTAAGCTGCTAGATTTTTACTCTTGTGGGTTGAAATTTAAATTTCTTAGTACACATGTCACAGGACTTACTTTGACAGGTGATTTTTTTCTGTGTAGGAAAACATCCAACCAAAATCTCAAGGCTGCAGTTCTTAGATAACCTTCAGGGGTTTGGTAAAGATACTTTTTGGTTCCATGATTCAGAACCACAGAATATGCTGAACTGGAAGGGGCCCACAAGGACCATCACTCCAATTCCTGGCCCTGCACAGACACCCCAACAATCCCACCCAGTCCAAATTGTCACCCGTGGTGCTCTGACCACGTCCCTGGGCAAAATCTAGGCAAAACTTCTTCCATCTTTCTTTTGCATAGCATGGAGGTTTTTTGTGTGAGAAACAAAAATTCGTTTTGTTTGCCAGCCTGAAAGAATAATGATGGAAAATAGAATTACTGCTCTCTCTTCCTGTGGTCACAGGAGCGATTAGGACTTTCGTCAGAGGATAACTTCATAAGAAGGCAGTCTGTGAAAGCTTAAAGTCAACCCAAAGGGCAGTGGCAACAACATAACTGCCTCCTGATGTGGAATTTAGCTCGTGACATCCATTCAGGTAGATGGAAACAAGGGAAGATGAGAAGCCACTGCGTGCTGTGGCTCCCTGTGAGGCTCTGAGAAACCCATGGGCTGGGTGACACAAGAGCAGTCAGTCTTGTCTCTGGAGGCTCCACTTCTGAGAAACCTCACCTTTCTACCCTTGATTTGGAAGGGGACATGTCTCCTTTCCAAGGGGAAAGGCTTTATGGCACAGCATTAAACAGAGGCTGCATTTTGGGGGTGAATGGGAACAATTTTAGCAACAGCCAGAAGAGGAGGCTGGAATGTGATACCTTGAGCTTGTGTGTGCTGTAAAAATCAGCACCTTATGATGCCCCATTGGATCTACCAGTTTGAACTAAACTGGGCATGAACATTTGCTTTGAACATTTGCTTTTCTGCTTTTGCTGCTAAACTAAGGCCTTAATCTAAGTTTTGGGGGTTTATCCAACCCATCACAAGGTTAGTGAAAGCACAATAATAAAACAAGAAATGCTCAAAAAATGCTGATGACAGGCAAACAGTACTTGCAGTGCAGCTGTGAGGAAGTACTGAGTTCTCAAATGAGGATTATTTTTGAATTTGTACTTAATAGTAATCCACTGTAATTCCCATTTAAAAAAAAAAAAAAAGCAATGTGACCAGTCTGTTGTTTTTGGAGGAGCTGGATGGGGATCTTAATGAATTAAAAGTGTACCGCATTTATCTGTGGAGAAAAAGCTTTCATCTTCACTCCCTCAGGTCCCAGTGCCTTCCTGGGGAGAATGGTCACCTGCTGAATTGACCAGAATAAAGTGCTGAAAATTGCTTAATAGGAGGAGAAGCAATTTATCACTAATCTGCTTCAGGCTTGCCAGAGGTGATTTCTCAGTTTGAGCTGTGGCTGCTGGAGCTCAGAGCTGATGGCGAGTGAAAATGGGCAGGTGGAATTATTCAACATAAAACCTGCTTGCCAGGAGCTGCCTTACTAGGAGGGAGGTTTTGAAGAGCAGAAGTACTGTTTAGTCATGTATCTCCCCTGTGCTATCAGTGGAAGGAAGTTTATCCATGAAGGATGATTATCCATGACTGGAAAGTCTAAAAAACCTCTTCCTTCACCTTCCTTACAAAGTGTCGGAATAGGAAGTTTGAATTTCAGCAGAATGAATATAATGAGGTCAGGGCAGCTGCAGAGCACTAATCATTCTTCAGAAAAAGGCCACTCTGTGCTCTCAGTGTGAGACATTTCCCGTCCTCAGACATGCATTTTATCCCCTTTTTGTCTGGCTTTTGCAAGTGGATGGCTTAGTCACCCTGGCATTAATAGTTCTTGTATTCTAGACCTTGCTATAAGCTTGATTACGCAGGCAAATTATTGCAAAATAAGCCATTAGTTCAAGAAGTGAATTTAAAGAGAAGTGCTATTGCACAAGTCCTAGAATTACACTCTTACTCCACAACTATCTCCTTTTTGTGCTCCAGGCCTCCCCGGCTCCAGAGGAGACAAACCCAGGCACTGGGGATGCTCCTAGAGCAAGGAGTCTCCACCTGAGGAATTGCTTTCCTGTGGCTCTTCAAAAACAGAAAAGTCCTGACAGTTTCAAAGAACTTTGAAAAATATTATTTGATCCCAAACATTTATTTTATCCTGCTCCATAAGCTGCTGATAGTGTTAATTTCTGGGAGGTGGTTCAGCCTTGTCAGCTCTTAAAAAAAAACTATTCTGGAGCTGAGAAACTGGAGCATTTTTCTTGTTTGGAGCCAAAGTGATCTGATTTAAACTTCGCTTTATTCCAGGGCCTGGGCAACGTTAGTGAAATTATCTGTTTTGTGCCGAGACTGGTACTATATTTGGCATTCAGCTATCTGATCTGCATTTTTTAATATTTCTGCAGCTTAACCCACAGGATTGCAGCACCAGCGAAAAGTGAGTAACGTTATAGGGCAGGGTTTGTGGTGCTGCTCAGCCTGTACACAGCACAGCTGGAGAAATAATGTGAAAAGTATTTAAATTATTATGGAAAACATGAAGAGCTCTTATGAGAACTGCAGGCTTCTGAAGCACAAGAAACTGTACCATATGTGAGGCTGGCAAGGAGAGGTTTTCTGGGGGAATACAGCCCTTGGAGGGACTAGTCCTGACAGTTTATCAAAGGCACGAGGCAAGACAAACTGGGGAAAATAAATAGAGCGACAGAGCGGCCTTTGTCGGGACAGGTTTGGGATACAATGGCTCATGTTGTTGTTGCTTCCTGCCACAGTGATCCTGCCCCATCCCTGCCAGCCAAGAGCTTTTAGTGTGCCTGATTACCCCCCTTTCATCTCCCTGCCCCTCTCTTCAGGTGGGGGACATAAAAATAGCAGGGTTTGACCTGGAGCCGATGCTGTTGTGCTGAAAGCTTCTTCATAAATTGCCCATTTTCCGTGTGTTTGTTTCACTGAGATGCCAGAATCCTGGTCGGAACCAGCAAAGCATGAGGTTTGTCAGCCCCTGAAGACCAGATTTCTAATGGTATTTTGTTCCTGTGGACGCAGTGAGATGGTTTCTGGGATGCTCGTGTGTGCCTTGGCTCGCAAACTCCCGGGGGAACGATTTGCTGTGTTCAGTCAGCATTTAAGGAAAGGAATAAACCTCTAACATCTGCAGCACCATAAACATCTTGAATAGAAAATTGTGGTGCAAAGTATCTCTGTAGGTTTTCTTCACTCCTGTAGGCCTCATCTTGGACAGAAATAACTATAAAGTCTTACATGCTCTGAGAAATGTGCTTGTGGTTGTTTTCAGCCACTACACACACATTCTCTAGTGGTATCCATTATTAGAAATACTCTGTTTTCAATGTAGAGAAAGTCCCAAAAAGGTAGAATAGAGCAAATTTAGAGTGGAAAAAAGAAAATCAGTGTACATTATATATTATTTACAGATCATCTGGAACATCTTTGCTCTCTCCGACAGCAGTTAAGAAATTTTCTTCCAAAATAATTTTGCTGTTACAAGAATTCTTTCAGGCCATAAAAACCTTGCAGAGCTGCTTGTTCCTATTCTGCCTGCAGGCAAATTACAAAACTTGCTGCTCTGAGGAGAAAGAGGACCTGACACTTTTATACTTCCATGGCTTTGGTAGGGCACGCTTTGTACGAGAGGGATGCAGGGATAAAAGGAGGAGGTGCATTTCCAGCTTTTCTTCTTGCACATTTTGGAGTTGAAGGCAAAAATTTACCATAGTGAGGGTCAACAGGGTGGTAAGAAAATGAAAAAGAGATAATTTTGTTTTATCCTCTTACTGCAGGTACCAGCTGCCAGAAGGCCAGTGTAGTTGTGGCTCATGTCAGACTGCTTTGCTGGGAGAGCTGGAAATGGAAGCATCCAAAACCTGTAATCTGTGTCCTCCGTGTGGGAAAGTGCTGTGTTTTAGCCCTTTTCGACCTGTTGTCCTGAATATTTACAGGCAGTTGTAATCAGAAAGTCATATTTGCAGATGCAGTAAGCTGTGAGTAGGAAGCCCAGCCTCGGAGTGAGGACCAAGGGCTGAGTGGAGCTGAGTGATGCTGCACAGCCCCTTCCCTGTGCAGGGAGAGTGCAGGGATGCTGAGAGGGGTGCAGGGATGCTGAGAGATGCCTGCTGCTCCTTGGCCTCTCTGAAGTGCAGGAGGGAGCTGTAAAACCCATCCACTGAAAGCCCTTAAGGTCTAGTGGGCAATCACCGAAACAAAAGGTACAGTTTTCTTTCAGCTCAACCAACACAACATTTCTTTGATTAGACAGCTGAAAGTCCGAGTAAATAAAGGAAGGAGATCATCACTTGCTCTTACTTTGGGAGCAATTAATAGTCCTTTGATAACAGACTATTTCCTTTTTTCCGGCTTTTGCATTCCCTTCCTTTCCTTTTGCTGGTTAAGCACTCTCAATAGAGTTTCATCTGAAATTGTGGGCAGTAGAAATCCTGATGTTTTTTATTTTTTTCATGTGATTAATTTTTTTTTTTTTTTTTTCTCTTTTTTTTTTTTTTT
>VXBX01008064.1:56726-72387 GCA_013400415.1 Scytalopus superciliaris
AAACCAAAAAATATCTAACAGATAATATTCATATTTCTGGGATTAAAATGTTCATTTCAAGGAGAGGAAGAGCTTAAATATCAATTAGCTGCAGGCGCAGGTGAAAGAGGCAGCTGCTGAGGACAGGGCTGTTGACAGCTATGGATTGCTGGCTTTCCAGGGATGGAGGGGATGAGATTGATTATTCCAGCATTCCCTGAAGACCCCGCTGGACAGGGAGGTCAGGCTGCTGCTGCTGGGGAGGATGGTGATGCTGCCTGGGACAGAAGGGGCTCTGCTGCCTGGGGGTAACCTGAGCAGGGAGCCAAAGGAAAGGGCAGCAGACCACTGCCAGTCCCACGCCCAATCCCCCCACAGACTGTGCTTTTCTCTTGCTCAAGAAAAAAGTACAAACTGACCCTTCCACTTGAACCTTCTCCCATAGCGTTTCTGTATACCTGTTAGGATGGCCAGTGCTGCTGGTCACCCCTGGTGCAGCCAGTGCTGTTTCACTGGGGTGTTTTTCTCACTGTTAAGAGTCTGGTGTATTAAAATCAGTGCTTTTATGGCTGTTTTGGTGTCACAGGCAGGTAAGTGACACGGTATAAGTGAGAGCACTGTCGTGGCGAATTGCTCACAGAGTCCCAGATGGTTTGGGATGGAAGGGACCTCAAAGCCCATTCCATCTAGTTCCACCCCAGCCATGGGCTGGGACACCTTCCACTAGCCCAGGTTGCTCCAAGCCCCATCCAACCTGAGCTTAACTAAGCTTTTGATGGCAAGAATACCTCAAATAAAATATTGATGAGTAGCACTAATAACCATTGATCAACAGTATCGGTAGGACTCGAGTGCCACCAGGGCAAAGCGTGTCTTAGTGGGAGAAGGATTCCGTGTGAAACCTGCAGGTAATGCTGAAAATCAAAGCACTTAAAAATAGAAGGACAGCCTGAAAGGAAAAGCAGGACTGTCCTTAAGCAAATAGATGGAGCATTTTTCACTTTTCCTTCGTGGTCTCTTTCCTTTTTGTCCCTGAACTGAACAAAACACCCACACCCCTCACCCCTGTAGGAATCCCCCAGCTTTAAAGTTAAGTAGGTGTTAAAGTGCTCTGTAACATCAGGGAGTCTGAGCAAGGAGTGGAAGAGGCCATTGTGTTGTAAACAGTGTCGTTGCTATGGAAACTGGTCATTTTCAGGGAAGAAATGGAAGGAGGGGAGGAAAGAAAATAGAATTTTTTCCTCTTAATATTTAAATCGTAACTGTGATTAGTGAACATGCTTCCTGTATTTGCTTAGGTAACATGGTAGGCAAATATAATTGTTTTCTGAAACTGCCAGAGATCCCTGTGTTGTTGCATGCCTTGTCCCTGAGGTAAGGATGCTTATATGTACAATTATCTACTGAAAACAGTTGACCTCATGCTCTTGTATCCTGAGCTATTTTGCAGATCGCCACGGTTCTCATAGAGAGCAATATATGTTGTCTAATGATTTGTTAACTTTTCACTTCTTGGCCCATGTTTGGCTGTAAAACCACAGTCCTGTTAATTACAAAGAATCTGTGTCTGTGTTTTCTTTGCTTTGCCTTGTTGGGGGAAAAAATTAAATGTTAGGGAGGGGAATTTTTTTTTTAGTTTTTTTTTTCCTTTCATATAAAATGTTGAGTGACCTGTGGCAATTTCCAAGGTATTTCAGTGGGTTCTCTGATGTTTAAATTGAACTTTACATCATTTGCTATAGTGACACCTGCTGCTCTCGTAATGGTTAAGTGTATGTGAGTACACAGAACCCACTTTTCAAAAAAATTTATAACTCACTGTAAAGATTTTATTCTGTGCTGAAACTTGGCACGCAGGCTTTTTGAGTAGGAACAAATTATTCTTTAAAAAAAACGTGGTGGGGAGAAGTTGGTCATTCATAAGAGCTTACTGTGCAGTAGAAGCAACCTGATTTTACTGACACATTTATCTGCTTATGCCTCTGTAACTCGGAATATGAGAATGAAATAGTGTGTTTGTTCATTTTCTCTGCCTTTCAGTATCAGTTCAAGCTTCTGCTCAGGCCACTGGTGTAAGTGGGTCTGACTTTCTTTTCCTAGTTCTCCTGAATATTTCTCTCTGTCACAGAGAATTTGATTAAAGATTGCTCAGCGAGTAGCCCAGCTGGTTTTCAGCCAGAGAAGAGGCATTCCTGGATGAAGTCCTGGAAAATTCCTTTAAGGCTGTCCCGTCTTCTGTCTTTTAAACCTGCTGCTTGTGGAAACGGCAGCAGGTGCTGTTCTTTCATGTTAGGGTTGCATTTTTCTTATAAATATTTCCCCCACTAATGAAATACCTGGGAAGCAATCGCTACTGGTAAACATTTGTTTTTTGTGGCATTTTCACCTTTGTAAAATGGCTGTGAGTTTTTCAGCACGTTTGCTGGAATCACCTCGAACATCTCTTTGACAAGAATTCCTTACAAGCCAACCTCACTGTCTTTGTAGTTACCTTTCATTAGGAATATAGTACAAATTGAGATAACTTGTGCTTTAGTTTGGGGTAATTGTGTGAATACAGGGAACTTCTTTTCCAAAGCAGCGTTGTGTTGGTTTATCTACTTTGTGCCAGGAAGCAAAATCTGAGGCAGTTTCAGCACACTGTGGTGCATGGAGGGTGACAGTCAACTAAAAGTGTGTAGAAAATAAAGCAAGCTGGATTTGTATGATCGAGTTAACAGTGAAACTACAACAACGTGTACCATACCCCTGAAAGAAGCTGTCTGCAGCTAGTGAAGCGTGCCCTTTTCCTTGGCATGTTATTGATGCACCTCAAGTTTCCCTTGTTTCTGTGAGGACTGCTCTGAATTCGTCGTGGTGCTTCGTGGGTTATTGCGAGGGGATGTCCTTGTGACTCCGTGAGATGCCGAGGAGGCTGGGATTAACAATTATAAATAAAACAATGGCAGAGATATCACAGATCCTCCTGTGCCCCTCTCAGGAGGTGAGATGTGCTTGGGTGGAGAAGGGACGTGGGTTGGGCATCACCTGAGGGGTGGGTGTGCCTGGGAAGGTGGTCCTGTGGCTGTGCCCTGGGGCTGTGGGNTCTGACTCCATGGTAATTCAGTAACCAGCACCAGCACCAGCGCTGGTGACTGTTTATCCAGAGTCTAGACATTTTATACGAGGTTAGGGCTCCGTTCTCTGTTTTATAAGGGAGGCAAACACGCCTCTTTTCTGGGTCTTGTGGTCGCCTGACGGGTGCTCTGGCTGTGTGCTGCTCTGCCTAAGCAACCTAAACAACCTCCAGAATAGGCAATCTGATGGCTTTTTATCTGAAACTGTGGTTTAGGAAATAAGACACAGGTGTACCCACCTCCACCCGTGGAAGGGAGGAGGGAGGACACACCTGTCACTCAGGAGCTCAGCATCACTGTGTTGAGTTCCACAAATACAATCTGCCACACAAAAGAGTTGGACAGAATGGCTTCCTTGAAGTCTTTAGTAAGACTAAGTGCTGGGTTTTCTTCTTTGTTCTGAACTTCATGGAGGGATATTAGTCCAGATAAAGAGGGAATGTGATGAGGTGCCTCAGAACATGACCCACAGTAAACAGGTCTGTTGGAAAACAGTGAAAGTGAAGATACGCCATCCCCATCCCTGTGGAACAAGGCTTGCAGAATGTTTGTCACAGAGCTTTCTGAGGCAGAAACTAGTAGGCTTTAAAAAAAGCCCTGGGCTAAGTGGTGTGTGAGTCCTAGAGGGTGGTGGCTGTGCAGATCCCAACTAAACTAAACATGTCAACACAGGTTTAACCTTCCAATCCCTGGATAATTCCACTGACTTCTATGGTAAGTGATTTACTGGACCTGGACCAAGAATGCAGCATTTTGGAAGAATGAACCTTGCCAGCCTATTTAATGCCTGCTTTAACAAATTTTCTGGGTCGGTTTCCTTGCTTTGTGTCCCCAGTGCTCATCGTCCCCTCAGGCTCGTGCCTTGTGCCATAAACCCTCGAGCTATGAACTGTGAGTCCCCAAAGGCACTGTGGGGACATCAGCTCCCCTGGTGGGAGGGGATGATGCTCACCATCCTCTGCAGTGCTTCAAAGGTGTGGAAGTGTACAGAAGTACGTTCCATGTCTGTGTGGAACAGAGCGTTTGAGATGACACGCATTAAAGTCAAGTATAGGAAATGCTCGGTAGTGAAAGTACAAGGGTTTCCTTTGTTTGTTTTGGTTTTTGAATGATTAATACTCACCAAACATCATTTCATTCACTATTGAAAATCCTCTGCCAGGCGTTGCTAGGCAGTCAATAATTCAGTAAGACAGTGTTTATACAGTGAAAATCGGTGTAAAATACATTTGCAAAGCTGCAAACTGAACTGGATTTCTGTTTACATTAAATACATAAACAGCAGAGTGGCTTGAGCTATATTTTGTGTGTGTCACACATACAGTGCATGGCCCAGCTCTTGTGTGTACACAGCCCACACATAAATATTTCCCATTAATGTGTTCAGTTAGCAGTGCTTTGTAGGGAATCAAGTGCCCATGACCAAGGACAGTGCACAGAGTGTGTTGATGTGAAGTTTACGTGACAATGGTAATGGAGCATGTTTCCCATTACAGATAAGGATACTTAATATTTATATAGCACTTTCCATTTTAAAAGCATTTTAGAAACATTAATTAGCACCAGCCTATCAAGGGAAAAATAATCCAAGATTCCTACGAGTGAGAGAAACCTTGGGAAGCAGTAATGCCAAAAGAGACTTAAAAGTAGTAAATGACAGCAAATTAGGCATGAATTTGGAATACTGATTTGACAGCAATAAAGACCAATTCAATTTTAGTCTAATAGGCAGAGGTCTCCTGTCACTCAGGATGCTGACGTCTCGTTAGCAGAGGGATACTGACAGATGGGGAGAAGAACAGCATACATGGGAAGGATATTTGGAGCCCAGATTTATAAGGAATGGTTTTAGGTTAAATAGATACAGGCTGGCTAAGGGACAATAAAGGAAACATTTGATAAGGCTTGAAGGGTATCACCATGGAGCAGAGGATGTAATATGAGGAATGGGATTATCAAAGATAGCTTGAAATGAAAAAGAGCTTTTGGACAATATATTAAGAATTTGCCTGTTATTCTATTGGCTTGCAGAATAGTATTTCCAGAGAAAAACGAAGCAGCATCTCTTGCTGAACTTAACAGTGTGATGCAAAAACACTAGTAGTGAGGAAGAGTTCTTCTGGAGGAAATAGACTAGGTTGGCAAACTCTACAGAGCTAATTTCTCTTCACAGTCCTTTGTAAGGTAAATGAAGACCCCCTCATGTAATACTGTATTCTGGAAAACCAGTGTAAATATAGAAATTAATTAGTTCATGCATGCAAGGAAGCCAGGGCAGCTCTAGATCTGTTTCCAATAAACGTGCAAGAACTGAATTCTGGCAAATTCCTGTTTCAGTTCTCAGGGCATCCTGCCTCCTTGTCGTGCACCTTGTTTTCCTAGAAATTATTTCTACAGATAAAGTGCTTGTTCCCCATTGGCATTATGTAATTTTCCCTGTGTCTCTTGCAATCACACTGTACAGTTTAGAGATCAGCTGAGCTGAATAGAGTCTAAGTTGGGATTACATTATGGGGATCAAGGCAACCACTTCAAGTGACACTCACTTCGCGAGTGATGCTGCCATCCACACTGAGGAGTAGTTTCTGCTGGAATGAGCTGCTCTGATTGAAAAACTCATCTTTGGGCTGTGGAGTAGGAACCCTGCAGCGTTTCCAGTACATGTTCATGTGCAGAGAGAATATGTGCTGTGTGGCTTTTCCACTTCCAACCACAGCACTTCATAGCACATATGACTCTCGTAAGACACCACAGCGGAGTGCATTTTGTAAAGAAGTCTGCTTATTTCTTGATTTTTAAGCATTTTGTTTAATTAATTCTTCAGACTTTTATCCATATCCTCTGTGGAGTCAGATTTCCAGCTCTTATGGAGTGTGTTGGGTGTTGAGGGGTCTGCAGCATCCCCCTGATGGCCCAGACTGCGGGAGCCGGGCCTGGTTAGTCTGGAGAGGAGCAGCCTGAGAGGGGATCCCCCCAACCCACACAGACACCCCCAGGGCTGTCAGAGGAGGGTCCCACACTCTGGGCAGCGCTGCCCCTGACAGCACGGGGGGCAATGGCCATGAACTCAAACACAACAAGCTCCCCCCAACAGGAGGCAGAACTCCTTTGCCCGGAGGGGGCAGAGCCTGGAACAGCTGCCCAGGGAGGGTGTGGAGTCTCCCTGTGTGGGGACATTCCAGCCCCCCGGGCACGTCCCTGTGTCACCTGCTGGGGTGACCCTGCCTGGGCAGGGAGGGACTGGGTGGGCTCCAGAGGGCCCTTCCAGCCCAACTATCCTGGGGCTCTGTGGTTTACAGCTCTTTATAATGTTAAACCCAGTGCCTTTCCCTCTTCAAATCTTACTACATTCTCCTGCTACCAGGAGCCTTGCTTTCATCAGGGTTATGAACGAGATGCCATACAAAGTCCCTTTTTTTTTTCTTCTACAATGCACAAAATCCTAGTGTGCAAAATTACTGAAAAAAAAAACAACTGACTTGAAGCAAGTGCTGTCAGAGAAGGCTCAGAAGTTTGAGACCTTATTAGTGTGAGGGACTCCACTGACAAAAAATTTTTTGTCTGTCGACTACAGAAAAGGTAAAAAAAGAAAAGAATTAAAGAAGGGAAGTTAAAACCAACAAACAAAGGTAAAACAAGCAAAAAACAAAACAAAACAAAACAAAACAAAAAACCCAACCAAACAAAAAAAAAACAAACAAGAAAAACCCAGGAAAAATCCAGCACCATCAACAGAAGAAAAACCACAACAACAAAAAAAGTCCCACTCGAAAAACACCAACCAACCAACCAACCAACAAGAAATCAACCTGACTGCATTGCTGCTGAGACATAGCCTGTTGTGGTTTCCCTCAGGACAGGTCTTTCTTCCATACCTCCCCCCAGCTGTGGGGTAGGATCATTGCTCTGTGAGATGCTTGAAGGCAAAGCCATGTCAGGATTCCCAGGGGATGGTTTTCTGGCTATGGTTCGGTGTTGCCTAAGTTCTTCCTAGAGATTTAACTTTGCTGGAAAGCACCGAAAGATTCTTTCCTTTCTGACCTCCTTCTGTGAAAGCTGTGGCTGGTGGCAGCGGGATAAATTCCATAAATTCATCCATTTCAACATGTCTCGTGCCAACATGAGTGCAAGTTTGTGCCTCTTCTGCTCCCAGTAGTTTTCACAGTGCACCAACGGGATGCAGAGTGGAAAATAACAATGAAAAACAAGGGCTGTTTGCATTGCTGTGTGTGCATTGTGCTATGTGCATCCCCTTGGCTGATTTATTACCTTTGAGTTTTGCTCTCGAGGTTAAATTAAGTAATTATCTCCTGAATGAGGGGGTTTCTTTCAGCTTAAGATGTTATTTCTTCTTTAATGCCCATGGCTAAATGCACCAGGAATTTAATGGTAGGTTTGACATAGCAGTGAATTCTTTACAGTGGTTTGACAGTCCCCAACAGATTCTATGGCAGTTTTCATTCATTTAATTGCAAAATCCATTACAAATATCTTTCATTATCTAGAAAATAAGTGCTATATGACGGATTTCCAAAGCTTGAGGCTTTAGGGACAGAAGTTGAATTTTCAAAACTTTTCCTACTCTTTTCTTACACCCTAAAGAAAATGCTTTGTCTTATTACTTGGCTAATTTCCCTGAAATGCTGGATTGTGGAATGAGGTTTTGTTTAAACAGCTCCAGACCATGTATTGTGTTAATGCGGACGATTTTAGGAGGAGCAAACTGCATTCCAGTAAAAACACGGCAATAAAATTTGCAACCCACGATTCCCCTTTGATCATCCAGATTCTTTGGGATTTGATTCCCAGCATTGCAAATTGGGTCAGTAATTGATAGTTCATTGTACTGACGTATAATTCATGGGGTGTTTTTTGGTTGTTTTTTGCTGTTTTTTTTCCCTTTTTTGCAAAACCACAGCAGAGGCATGACTGCCTCCTGGCCAGGGAGAAAGGGCCCACCAGGCAACAGGAGCTTGGACCACAGAACCGCTTCTTCATGCTGGGCTCTCACACTCTTGGCAGGGCCCGGAGTTGGAGAGGTTTGTAATCCTGGCTTGTTCTCCAGAAGGACAGGGCTGTAATGTGGAAAACAGTGTCCAAGGGCAGGACAGCAGGGAGAGTGGAGGGCTGTCAGTGGGCAGTGGATCCAAACCATTCTGAAATGCATCAGTTCTAATATTCAAGCTGTAAGAAACACAATCATCACGACGCCTTTATGGAAAATTAGTGCCAGTTAACCCAGCTGAGCTCAGAGTTCAGCCTGCCTTTATTTCAGTGATAACCCCCTCAATTAAACCTATGCTTTGTTTACCGTGTTCTCACTCCAATGAGACACTGTTTGCTGCTCTAGGGAAATAATTATGTCTTTAAAATGAGGGGGTTTTGCGCATGAAATCTGCCACAGTGCCATTAGAGTATTATTCCACGGGGTTGTAAGCAAAGAATCAGTTTATTGTTCAGATCAAACCTGGTAAGTCCCAACCTGGAATTACTCACTGCTATCCGTGTTAGTGAATGTCATTTTCCAAAATCAATTCTGTCCTTTTGGATTATTTTCTGTGCTCTGTATGTCACAAGTGTTTATCTTGACAGAAAGCAAGATACACTCCTCTCTGTTCTAAAATTATCTCTTTGAGTTGAAAAATAACATGTAAGGATGAATTGCTGTGATAAAACGTATGCAAAGTTATTTTTACATGTCTCTTGTTGAGGTAACTGTAGTTCTGCTGGAAATTTCCATTAAACTTGAAGCCATGGCTGTCCATATTCCAGGACTTGCTCCAATTCATTAAATACTCCTTTGACACCCAAGTATATAAAGACATGTTTGATCATTTGTTTTTATTAGGTTCTTCTACCAAGTTTCTAGCAGCACAGAAATTCAAGCCTGAGTGATCAATGTACTGAAACAATTAGCTTTAAGTAAAAGATTGTCTCAAAAAAATGTTCTTTATTCACCTTGTGGTTATTGGTTTAATATTTACCTCTAGACTGGTTTTAGTGTATTGACCCAGAAATACCAGTCCACCTGTGTGACAGGAACTGAAGAAGCTGGGAATAAATGCTGTTCTGTCCCAGCAGCAAACAGAACAACTCATCTGTTCCCCCCTCCCACAAAGCTCTTCAAAATCAAATTTAAGTTGGTGCTTACTATCCATGTCTTTTGTCTGGCAAACGTATAAATTCAAATCTGTCTTTCATTCATATATTAGACAATTCCCAAAACCCAGTCATATCTCTGGTGTATTTTAAAAGGGAAGTATTAATGGCTTTGTTCTGTGGGAGGGAGGACACTTTTAAAAACTTGGATACAAAGGAGAGTATAATCTGCATTTCAGGTGCTGTATGTTGCAATATCCATTAATATTGGATGTCAGACTTATGCTGGACAGTGCCACATACTGTTCTAATTCATAAGCCTTTTTTTCATGTCTCTTCCCAACACTCTAAAATTTAAATTTGAGGGAGACCTGTTGCCTTTCTGACAATGTATGTGGTTTAGTCTCTAAAACAGTCACGCCTAAGAAAGACCAGAGCACCACTGGTGACAGGAACATTGCACAACAAATTTCAGGAAGGGCAATGAAGGTTGCTAAGCATTTTATCTGTTGTGAGTAGGAAAAACGCTGTATGTGGATGAGTGTAATTAGGTCATTGGTTTATGTACCCAAAGCCCTAGTTTCCCAATGTTTCTTAGAATTATCGTGGATGTATATTTAATGTGTATCTTTGATTTGGCTGAAAAACAGAGCCAGGCAATTCCCGACTGCCTGTACATAGTTATATGTATATATTTATATACATGGCTTCATAGACACAGATTATTCCAGGGAGGATTGGCAAGGACATATCCTCTTGAGATTTGCTCAGTAGCCTCCAATTTCAGATCCAGTGAGATTGCCAGGCTCTGAAATATCCCTTTGGTGTTGCAGAGCTCCCTGAGTATCTGCCATGTGAGGGACAAGTTCAGGGGGCCTGTGGACCACAGATATTTCCTTGAATTTCTTACGGAGGAGGGATACTGCAGGATGCAAATGTGTGCCTGAAGCCAGAGGCTGTAAGAATGGCTGGGCAGCCACTTAGCAAACTGATTTCGAGATGTGTTGGAAAAACCTGTTTCCAAATCTCTTGTTTAAAGGTTGCCTTATTTTCCCCTTGGATGGCAGGGTTGGAATTTGGCCTTGCAGACTCGCTGGTGTGGCATGCTTTGCTTGCTGTGCTCTTTTTGCAGTAATAACTACATTGCCAGGACTCTTCTCTGTGTGATTTGTCTCGGTGGTAACACGGAGGGGACAGTGGGACATCTCTGAGATAACAGGCTGTGGAAAGGGGGAAAAGCTGTTCCTGAGAAGGAAGGAAGGATACCATCAGGGACATGCCAGGTGAGAGGAGTGTGGAAGCAATCAATGAAATGCATGGAGAGGCACAGTGGGGAGTGTGTAGGTATTTTTGGCACTCATTTGGCACCCCTGTGCCGCGTGACTGTGCCAAACCTGTGCCAGTAAGAGCCTGGCTTAGCCCCATGGTGTGACATCTGCCCACCCCTCTCCTGCAGTCTGCCAGTGACAGCCCCTCCTTAAATGTGGGGTTTGTCCACATTTGCATTGCTCTGAGTGGTCCTTGGGAGGCACAAGGTGTTTCTCCCCCTCACCCAGCCTTGTAACACTGAAATTTTTGGTCATCACGAGCATTTAATCATCATTAAGGCGTTTTTAGCAGCACAGTGGCTCATCAGCTTCAAGCTGCGTGGAGGCCAATCAGCTCTGGTGAGGCAGGACAGTATCTGTGAGGGAATTTGAACTGTCTGGGGTTTTTGCTTTAAAGAGAAGTGTCTTTGGGTTCATCATTCCCTTTATTGATTTAATTCTAGCAGTTCGTCTCGTATTGATCCGGACTGCTCACCAGAGACAGTTTCACTGGGGTTTTTTGCCTTTTCAGGCAACGATTGAAACAAAAGAACCCCCACACCTTTGAATTAAGCACCATCTGCAAGAAGAGTTTTCTAGGAATATCTGGTTTTATCACACTTCTGTTGTCTAATTTCTGATTGCTGGCACGTAATAGACACACAGAAGTGCTGAAGATGAATGGCTCAATATGATAAATCGGTAACTTCCCTTCCTCTGCCACTGCCCCCAAGGCTTCATTCCTTTTTTTGATCCGAACTTCAAAAGAATTGTCCTGAATGTTTATGTTATCCCATTTTTCATCCCACTCTGCAGAAGGGGGATGGCTGTTTTTATCCCCTCTGCTTTTTGAAACCAGTAATAGAGAAATCTTACACGAGGTATTTCCTTTCATGATTTTCTGCTGTTTAAAGACTTGAGGAGAACTGGGTGGTTCTGATAAGCCTCCAGACCACTTCCAAACCTTCTGAGTCTGCTTGTTTTTGTAATGCTGGGAACAGGTCTAGGGTGCTTACAGGAAGAGAAACAGCATCTTACTGTATAAAATCTGTCTGGGAGCAGGAGTGTTTCTCTCTGCTCTGGTTTTGTAGCACCTTTAGTAATCAAATAAGAGGGTTTTTTTTCCTTTGTATCTTGTCTTCCAGCTCTTTCTTTGCCTTTTGAGCCCTCTCTGTCATGAAGAGTCAGTTAAATGTCCCTATCTGGTCATTAAACTGTTGTGGAGGGAAGGGCAGGAGCAGTTTAGATCTGAACACCCTCCCTTTCTGTAGGTATAGGTAACTTACCTGTTTTCATACATACACCCTGTCTTTTTTCATGCACAGAGGACACAGAATGCACCTTGCTCTGGCAATTTGATGGGTTTTTTATCATCACAAATGTGTGTGTGTAGCATTAACATCAGTGCTGGCTCTGCAAGCAGCTGCGGGGAAAACTTGGGGCAAAAATATGTTCTGCTGATAAATGTCAGTATTCAGGCTAAGTCTGTTGACTTATTTTGTATCATTTTATTATTTCTTCCTCAATGCAATGTGTCTCCAGCCCAGAAAATGAGAAACAATTGATAAATTTTAGATGAACGCTCTTCCCAAACCCCTGAAATTTCTTTCACTCCCACCCCACCAAGGGCCTCAGGGCCTGTAGAATCCCAGCAGATAAGTAGCTAGAGGCTGTGTAATATTTTTTTCACTGGCGATATCCAGTTTATTATTTAAATTTGTAATTTTATTGGTGGGTTATATAGTGTTTCGGTGTTGTGCATTTAAATGGTTTCCTTGGTCTCGCTGCATTCTCAGCAGATAACAGCCTGCAGTCTTTTTCTTCTACAACAGAGAGTTAAGCTCGAAACCTGACAGTCTCACAGTTCCACACCCTGACTGGAATTGCTTTCACTGGTTCCCACCAGGTTTAGAACGAGTTTCTATTACTGTTGCCTGAGTACTGTATTGCAATTAGCAACACCAAGAATGAAAACACAGAATGGATTCCTCTTCTCATAGTTCTGGCGAGAAGCTGCTTGATAAGTTATTTTAAAAGTGATGTTGGTTATTAAACAAGGACTTAAGCTAAGCTTGAACTGAAAACCTGGTCTTTAGACTGAATTCTGAAAAATTCCTCTTTTTCCTCCCCCTCCCCCCCCCATAATAATACCAGGAATGCTTTCAGATTGCCAGATTCATTGGGAAGCTTTTCAAACAACAATTTTTATTTAGAACAGTGCTTGAATATAAAATAAAATAAAATTAAATTAAAACAAAATAAAATACCAAACACAAGAGGCTTTTTGAACAACTAGATCTTTTAAATTGTTTGCATCCGTTTGTACTGTCTGAGCTGCCCATTCTGATAATGAGATTTTTTTTTTCCCATGGATGAGGCAGTGATGTGCTCTTTTAGATGGGAACCCTTGTCTTGCTCTTTTCCTCCTGCTCTCTCTTTTGCAAAGATGCCTATTTCAGACAGAATCAGGATTCAAAATGCTAAAGCTGTCACAGTCTTAATGAACAGCACACAGTGTGTTCCCTGTGATGTTGGACTATAAAACTAGTATTGAATCTTATTTCTTTTTCCTCTGAAAAGACAAAAATTGATATATCAGGTGAGGAGGTGTATTTGAAAAATGTGCATTACTCTTTTCCTCTTTCCCAGTTCCATAGGGTGGATGAAACCAGATGGTTTTACATGAAACGGACTTGTTACCAATAACTCAAGGTGCAGGTGTAATTCCATTTTCAGTGGTACACCTGGGTTCCTTTTCTCAGGCAGCATCTGTTTCACATGTACACCAAGAAAATTCCACTCTGATTGACATCTGCCTCCTCCTAATAAAGTCCCAGTTGCCCTCCTGTGTGGTGTTCCCTTTTCTCTTAATGCATCTGTAAGATTAAAAATTCCTTTACAGCACTGTGCTGAAACTCACAAAAAGGCAGACTGTCTCAATTTGTCAGCAGGACAATTTTCAAGGCTTCTCTGTGTATTAAAATTTTATAATGTTTGTGGCTTGAATGCTTCTTTGAACCAGTAATAAGAAAACTTTGGTGCAGGTACTTCAGGTTTGTGCTAATGTATCGCAACTGAAGGTAAAATCTGGCTCGGGCTGTGGAATTGCAACAGCTTGTTAAAGAGATGTATGTTGGCATCTAATGAATTTTGTCATGTTTTCCCCCTTTTTCATCATGTCCTGTGTTTTCTGCTGTGTTTTTCCTATTCCTGCGCAGTACCTGTGGAGCGTCTTCAAGACTTTGGGAAGTTTACGTGGGCTGGAGGGGACACAGGGCCATGTTGTGGAAGGGAAATGTCCTGGATGTTACTGGATACACCAAAGGCACCCCTGGTTTGGGGATGCTCGGAGGGCAGGAGGCTGGAAGAGCATCTGCCCTTGGCCTCTGGAGGGAAGGGCTGTGGGCAGCACTGGGCTGGCCCAGGGACAGCTGTTCTCTCTTTGCAGACCCCTGGCAGGTTCTGTTCCCATTGCCTGCTCAGGGTTGTCTGTCACAGCCTGTTTCCTCCTTGCAGGACAGCCCTGATGTCACCCCTGTGCGGGTCACAGTGCCCACAGCTGATGAATGTGTTTTGGTTACACCACGTGTGAAATGGAATTTGCAACCTGGTGCCAAGCAGGGCTCAGGTGCTGAGCAGGCTGGGAGGGCAGAGTGTGAGGGGATGTCCCCCTGTCAGGGTGGTGAACCCAGGAGCACCAGCGTGACATGTCACACCCTCTCTGAACTGGGTTAGTGCTCTTGATGAGCTTCATGGTCCAGCCCCAGATGCCTGAAATCTATCCAAGATCCTGTTCCTAAATTCCTGATTGGCCAACTGTTTGGGACAGCCTGGAGCCCGAGAAGAAACACCTGGTAGAGGGCACTTGAGGCGTGTGGGCTCCCTGAAGCTGCACCCAGAACCAAGGAGAGGTTTTAACCAGAAATTTCTGTTTAAAGTTCCAGCTGGTCATGCTCGTTCCTTTGCCTCCTGTAAGTCCTGCCCATCAGAGGCTGGGTGGATTCTTGATGCAGGGACAGATCTTATCTGGTGGCCATTCTGGGCTCACCCGTGGGGAAATCATCATCCCAGGCAGGGTGTGACTGGTGCTGGTTTGGCATCAGTTAAGCCCAAGACCTTAATTACCATAACGCTGGAGAGGTCTGTGTGTGCATGAGTGAGCTGAGCTTGTCTCTTGCTCCTGATGCAACTCGTATGCAAACTGTTCTGAAGTGTCTGAAATTTAGGGGCTGAAGAACCTTTCTGTGAATTTGACCATTTGTGAAAATAAAAAGTAAAGGGGTTCTTTAGGAAGAAAAACCTGATTTATATCAGAATTTTCACACAGGGACAATCCCATCCCTTTGGTTAGCTGGGGTTTTGTTGTTTATTTGGAGATAGCACAACCTTTCTTGGGAATCTTGTACTGTAAACTGTTTTGCAGCATTTACCCAACCAGAAATGAGTTGAGTTTTTGGTCTATTGTTAAATTCTCCTGGTAAAGTACTTACTGCAGACACTGTTGATTAGGCATACTGAGAGCTTGAATGGGTGGAGACCTGTTAAGAGTTTTGGAGGAGAAAAGCTGGCTTTTGGAGCTTGTTCTACAGGCTGCAGATATTCCTGCTCCTTATAGTATTACTAAAAGTATTCTGAAAGTTACCTCTTTGCTCCACCAAATAGAGATTTTGATAAGTAGGCTCTTGAAGGGAGGATTGCTAAAGCATCTTGGCCACATATCCAGAGTGAAAACAGGTATTATATCTGAGTTAAGAGGTTCAGGATACACAGCCTCAGCTCACAGTCATTTACTTTATGCACCCCGAAGTGCCTGTGCCTGTTTTCCCATTTTTGCTTCTGTTTTCAAAGGACTGGATAATCTGAGTCCTCTTCTATTGTGTTTGTTTGTTTGCTTGTTTGTTTTTCCCCTGGTTTTGGTACTGCTGCTTGAAGAGGTTTCAGCTCTCACAGGTGTCACTGTAGGAGGGGCTTCGATGTTAAATATCAAAGGTTTTATCTTATTTCATAAAAATATGAATGAATTCAGATCTGTGGCTGTGGAGAGGTCAGGAGGAACATGCAGGGAGAGGTTGAATGGGAGTTAAGAGGCAGCAGAAAGAAAAGCAGAGTTCTCAGTGCTAAAACAATTCTGTATTCAATAGAGACCTATTTGGGGGGGGG
>VXBX01008064.1:72395-88523 GCA_013400415.1 Scytalopus superciliaris
TTATCTGCTCTACCTTAGCTTGTAAATTGAATCCTGTTCCCAGTTTATTCAAGTCACTGCTCCTAGATTTATTAAGAACTCACTGCTGCTCTATCTTTCTGAGTGCATTCTGTCATTAGAAAACATGTACCTAAGTGGTATCCACATGCTCTGCTGATCCAGAGTGGTTTTCTGCAATAAGCTGATTAAAGTGAATGATCCAAAACCTGCTGAGCAGATCTGTGGATAATAGGTAATCTAGGCAGAAGGAGGCTCCTGAGGGTGCCCAGGTATATGTATACAAACTGCTCAGCAGGGAGAGAGAATGTGCTTAACTCACTCGCAGGAGTTTTTGAAAGATCATTTTATAGGTTATGTCCAGGGATACTTCTGCATCCTTCTGAGAAGAGGACATTTTTAGCTGTAGCTTGTAATTTAAAAGATATACCAGAGCACCCTAGTCTAGTATTGAAGGAGCCTTGCATCATATGAACACTGAACTATTCAGTTTTTCTTTCAGAATTTAAATGTCATTCATTTGTGAAGGGTTTCATTCTGTAGCAGCGAATGCAAAAGATGGACCCCAGAGAGCTGGAGGCTGAGCCTGTGGTTTGGGTGGCTGTGGAAGCGCAGACTCAAACTTTAAACTAAATACTAAAACTAAATGCTTTGACTGTCTTTTTCCAGTTAAATGGTCTTACCTTCGTGGCTTGTTTCAACATGGTTTTCAGTTGGAGCTGCTATGTGCAGGCACCAGATTTTGGGGTGGAGAACCCACCCCTCCTTAATCCAGTGCTGCAATAATCACCTCATCCCCTTCTGTCCCTGGGGGCAGCAGGAGGAGGACCACCAGGACACACATATCCTGCATGAGAAATCAGTCCAGGGACTTTGATTTGCCCCCTTAGGTCTCTGGGCACTGTTTGTGATCCCCCTGAGGGGATAGGAAGGGGCCAGAGGGACCAAGCAGCTCCGGGTCTGATGGCCTGGGCTGTGGCACAGTGTAGCCTGTGCTGGTGTTGCATAAATGTGCACGTGATAATTAGTGCTTAATGGCCATGAGAGACATCTCCTAGCTTTTGCCAATACATTCGCAATGCACTGGATTTATGAAAGACCTTGTCAAAATTCCTAGACAAACTAAGTTTTCCTTTACTCTGTACTTTTGTAGCTATGATTAGGAGAGCTGTGATGTTTTCCCCAGTGAAGGCAGTGGTGCTAGTATGTTCCTAGAAGTGCATGTGGTCTAGTTTATTTAAGCAGGAAGGAGTTTAAGTGGAAATGAGCCACAGAAATGCATGCCACTTGTCTAAAACAAACATGGTTTCGGCTTTTCCTTGTAAGTGACATCTATTATTACATTTTTAAGTAGATCTTTGTTAGTAAGCATCTGCAAACACATTTGATCAGATGGAAAGATCCAAGACTATATTTATATTCCTAAACCAGAATGTTCTTTTTAAATAAGGACCTGCACTGATGCCAAGTTAGTTGGGAATTTGCTACTGAAAGGATACAAGTTCCTAAAGAAGTTTCTGTTCTGTAGGACTAAATAAACAGAGTGAATGGTTGGTGGTGTGGTGAACTTATCTAGACTGGTTATTGGAAGTTATATCAAATATTCAAAGTTATATCATTAATTATCTTCTCAATGAGGCAACCCTGTTTGTGCATTTGCTGTTGCTGCAATCACTGTGTCAATTTATGTGATGCTTGAGGGACTTCAAGTCCACTTTCCTCTCCCAGATTCCAAGGGTATGTAAAGAAAGAAACAAAAACTGTGTAAGCATAAACCAAAATCATCCCCATTTGATGGTCTCTGGTTCTAGAGAACAAAGAGTGTCACTTGCAGGAGCTGAAGATGGTGTTTAGCAGTGTCCCTGTTGCTTGAAGCTCTGGTTTAGGCTGTGTTTACTGAGGGGATTGCAGACTTGCCCTGCTGTGATGGATGCAGGTGCAGTTGCAGACTGGCCTCCAGCCAGAGGTGGAAGCTTAATAAGGAACATTGATTCCCTTGCTGAACATTAAATCTGTGGTTGCTGCATTGAAAATATTCTTCATTAGCTGTGTAATTGAGCAAGCTTGTTATTATAGTTGTTGTTGTTGTTGTCTGTTTGGTGACCTTAACTGGGACTACACTGTTGAGTACACTGAGCACAGGAAAATGCCACACATGGACCCCTCAGGAACCATTCTTCTCAGCTGTTTCGGGAGTATCTTTCTCTAGTTTCTATGAGCTTGCCTTGGGGCCAGGTGCAGGTTGGGCTCTGGTGATCTCTGCCACCACCACTCCCTTCAGGTGGTTGAAATGGGCAGAAAGAACCTTCAGTTTCCTCACTAACTGAGGGAAAAGTCCCTCAGCTGCAATTTCAGGTCATGAAGTTGATTGTATCCAGTGAGTTCTTCAAGGCTTGCTGGGGTTTGCACTTTGCAGGATCATTTAGGAGTACATGGGCTTGTTTTTGTATCATTTCTGGGAATCAGTGCCAACCTGGGCTACATCTGGAAGCTGAATATTCCTAATACTGCCAAAACGAAGCACATTTTATTTTCTTTTTCCATTCTAAATTGAATTAAAAAGAAAAGTACCTTTATAATTTACCTTACATTGCAGTCATTGTAGCACATCTGTAAAGGGGAATGCCATCATACTTTTAATCACATGTAGGTTCCATTTAGTCTACTTACATTTTTAATGTTCCACTTTAAAGAGCTCTGTCTGCTCTTGGTGTTTTCAATGCATCTGTTCATCCAAGAGGCTTTCCACCTCTTCCACTGCACCATTTCTTTTGATGGTTAACTTTCCTGCTTGTGCACAGTAGCCAAGGGCAGTCAGGATGTCTCCCAGGAGCACAGGGAGCACCAAGGAGCACTGGTTATCCAAGGCCAGGATTTTACCTATGGCCATGAGCTTTATTTGCTGTTTGAGGCGTCACAGAAAGTTGAGGTTAAT
This sequence comes from Scytalopus superciliaris, assembly GCA_013400415.1. Lineage (NCBI taxonomy): Eukaryota > Metazoa > Chordata > Aves > Passeriformes > Rhinocryptidae > Scytalopus > Scytalopus superciliaris. The sequence goes on from VXBX01008064.1 coordinate 75,328, forward strand.
GCTGTAATGACTACAAATTCTCTGTCTGTGAGCTGCTGCTGCCTCCTATTTGTATGGCACTGAAGGAGGTATATATCAGATTGTGTCATCTGTTATTATCTGCTCATGGTATTAAGCCTTCATTAAGATTAATGTCAAAATAACAAAAATGAACCATTAAACCAAGATAAAGGAAGACGTGCACGCTGAGAAACTGAGCCTTTTCCTAAAACACTGGTGAGAGATGAGATCCCCTCTCTTAGGAAAATGCCAGCTCATGGTTTGAACTGGTTATTTTAGTCACCCAAAAATGAGGAAAATAATGCAGTGGTTCAAGGGCACAAGGATGCCTCCTAGGCCACTCAAGTTTCTTGGAAGGTCTTTATATCTGCATTGATTTACAAGGGTATTTCTCATTCCAAATCACATGGGAGTTGCTCGAGGACAAAAACCTGAGCAGAATCACAACCACAGCGTGCTGGGCTGGCTCTACAAGCACAGCAAAGTGCAACAGCCCCTCATCCCTCCATAGAAAAGTGGTTATTAGTGCAGCTCCTCTGCAGAGCCATCACCCTGCAGGGCTTCGAGCTCCTGTGCTGTTTAGGACAAAAGTGTTTCGTGTCTTCTGTTCCCCATGGCTCTTTCTCAGCTGTGGAAAGAAATACCAAGTCATGTAATCACTTTCTTCCAGATCTTGGGCCAGGATCTCAGCTGGTGTAAGTCAGCAGAGCTCCGGTGACATTATTAGTGCTCCAGTGATTCACACCAGCTGTGGGTCTGGTCTTCTGTCTCAATTTATGAACTAAATGTCAGGAAATATGAAATGATCTCTTATAGTCAGCAGTTCTCCAGATGTGTTAATGGAGTTTAAGTTTACCAAAAGGCAGGACTTCAAAAAGAGATCCAGCAGAAGAATAAACTTTCAAGAAGAATGCCTTACTTACAGGCTTTTTGGCAAGAGGGGGCTATACAACTCACTGCAACTTAGAGAAATTAGCTCAGTTATGCATTAGGATATGGTAACACGGCCTCACTGAGAACCCAGGATTCAAAATAATTTCACAGCACAAAAGCAGGCTGTTGGCATTCAGGGAGTAATTGCCATGCAAACAGGAATCACCGAGTCTTAAAACCAAAAATTAAGTAGCTTATGATCTTCGTGTGAAAAGCCTAATGCTTCCACTCTGGGAGCGTAGCTGGGCTTATTCACAAGCACAGTGTTACAGCTTGTGGGGACTAAATGAGGACCATGTTGTTGCAAGGACACAGAAGCTTAATAGTTCTCACTGTGTGATGTTAAAACTCAACAGTGTCCTGGCTTATGGATGTGATCTGAAATACAGTGTTGAAAACAGTTATCTTAGCCACTGAGGAAGAACTGCTTGTTGACATCACTTAAGCACCATTAGGCTTACCTGTCCAAAATGCAGAATTGCTGTAATAGGTGAAACCTCACAGTCAGCAAATGTGGAGTCTCAGAAGTCCTTTATTCTTAAGGGCCTATGTGAGAAATGAACATATGCCCCCAAAAAACGAAACAAAAAAATAGATTCCATACCTGAAATATCCCATGGTGGTACAGAGGTCTTCACAGCCTAATTTATTTGCTAATGAGACCTTTCAGAATTAATTAAAATGATCAGTGTGTGGCTCCAGACTGTGTGATTTACATATGTTGTTCTCACTGGAGACTCAGTGCTTTGGGTAGACCTAGCAAAGTAAAAGAGCAACACTCCTTCAGTGAGTGAACTTGTAACTCTGCTGGGATATGGTGCCTGTATTTCTTTTTAAATTAGGGTAGAAATAAGTTGATTTCTAGCAATCTGAACAGTGTAGAGTGCTCTGAGGTCACTAGCTAAGCCTCCAGTTCTTGCAGGTCTGTTTCACGGTTCGTCCCAGTGCCTTCTGGTGAGACACACATCTGTCTGAGTGTCACTCTCACCCAAAGGAAAATAAAAAATGCTTGGACACAGAATTATTCAGGCCTGAAGAAGAGCGTTTTGGGAGAATTTCCTCATAGAAAGCTAGTTAGACTTTTAGATAAACTAATTATCATAGTCTGAATATAGCAGTACATTGAATTTAGAGGGGTTTGCAGAACTGGAGTGATGGACTGGGTGGTGAGGAAACCCTTCTGAACACTGTGGTCCTCTGGGGAAGTGACAGCACCCACAACTCAGCATTTCCTGGGGCTTTGCTGATTCCTCAGGAGCACAGTGGGAGTGAAATGGAGCTCATTCCCCAGGTCCACAGCAGGAAAGACCATAATGAGAGCTCTGACCCTCCAAGGGCTTGAGGAGGTTCCACTGTGAAAAACTGAGATGTTGCAGTGCCTGGTGACGTAAGGGAGCTCCCTGCATTTTGGAATTGCAGTGCTTCACAGAGACTTCTTCTCCCTGGGGATCTCTAGGGATGAGGTTTGGAAAACTTGGCTCTGAGTCAGTTTGAAACCAGTTTAAAAATCTGCTGAATTTCACTTACTGTGTTGGCTCTACAGCGTGGAGTGGATGAAGGCAAAATAAGTGCTTGAATCAGTCTGAAAATTAAGATTGCAGTAGTGTGCCTCATTGCACTGAGTCCTCACAGGGCAGCACCTGAGGGCAACACCCTCCACTTCTCTCTGGTCCTCCCCATCCCAGGGGCTGATGTGTTGGCCTTGGTAATATGTGACTCTTTCACTGCTGTCAGGACTGCACCAGTGCAATATGCCTGGACACAAGGCCATCGACCCTTGTGAAGCTCAAGCAGCCCAAAATCCTACAATATAAGCATGTCAGGTCTGATTTCTGCTTCCTGCACAAAGTCCTGAGCCAAGACTAGGAGATTACACCTTGTTTTGAAGGGGGCAAGTGATGCTGACCTGGAATATCTTGTCACTGAACACACACATCCCTGGGACTGATAATTCTCTGAGCTCACAGAAGTAAAGTTTTCTGTGCAGAGTTCAAATTTTTTGAGGGTTTAGCCTATACATGTAAGATTAATTCCTAGAAAGGGTCAGAAGCTGTTGCAAATGCCACAGTTTTTGGAAACACGGGATATCTCACCTTCCCAGGCACCACTGGAATGGTGTCTTGGAGAGAGAGAAGAAATGGGGCACATGGGCTCTTGGCACATTTCCTGCATCTTCTCTGCTCTGCCTCAGTCTCCTTGTGGAACCTGCGAGTGAAATGGTCATTCTCAGGGTCTTTAAAAAACAGTAATTGCAATGAAATAGCTGAAACTGTGACATTCATATGCTGAATTTCATGTGTCTGTTTCACCATTGCCATCTCAGCCAAGGATTGGGTCTTACATCTTCGATATAGCCTTAACAAAAAGCTCAGAATTCGCTATAAAGGGTTACTTTGGCAAAGTATATGTTGGAATTATTTATATCCGTGTCCAGATCTGTTTCATATCCCTTTGCTTTATATTTCCAGACCTGATCTGGCCTCAGAGAAGACGTCAGGCCAGCATTCCCTGGACTGGAACCTGGAAACACTGGAAAACACTTGTGAGCCAGAGGATCTCTTCGATGACATATAGCCTTGTGTGGGCTGAGAGTCTGGTGGTTCTAACAGAGATAAGCTATAAAACTAAAAGGTTTTTTTTATAGACCAGAGCCAAGATCTGTGCTCTGGGGTGGTTTTCAATGGCACACCCCTCTAAGCCCTGCCCTTGTCCCCATTCTTCACTGAGAGGCTGCAGACCCATGGCCTGCTAGACCTGATTTGTAATGGTCTTAAAAATGAGTTCATCCTCTGTGTAGACCCTTTATCAAGTGTGTATGGGGAGGGAGAGCACCACTGAGGTGTTTTTTACACCCTCACAGTCTCTGCTGATTGAATTCAGGTTTCCCACATGTCCCCAGAGAATGTCAGACATAAAGAAGATTTTAAGCTACCACTGTACCTAACCTTTTATGCTGCCCCTTTCTTAGCTCAGCCTAGGCATAGTCTAGATAAATCACCTTCAGCTTTGTTTGAGATGCAGATGTGAATTTAGTATAATCTCTTCTGATTCAAAGCATCCAAAGAAATACTCTCTTATTTGAAGGTTCTCTGCAGCATTAATGCATTATAAGGTATTTTTGCTTTTAGAGGTAAAGCGCTTCTAAAGTGGATGTTGACTCTATTTTAACCTTCTATAGAAACCCATAGCATTTAAAAATATTGTCATTTTTGATACTTTAACATTTTTCTTAAGGTGATTTCTAAAAAAATAAAAAATAAAACGCATTTCGAAAACACATCAATTTTGTTCTTATTTCCTTAGTCACTATGAGTAAATGCAGGGGTTAGCAAAGTGTGTTAATGAGCTTTTCTTGCCCCAAACTGGTGCTTTCATTTAGATTTAAGGCTTCACCAAAGACAAAGTGAGCATGTGTTTACCTCCAGCAGTCAAAATGAAGAGCAGAGCTAAGCGTGGGCATCAGGTTTCTGCTTTCCAGTTGTAAGAGCCTGAATCAATTCTTGTTTAAGGGAGAGGGATCCAGTTCTCCTGTCTCCAAAAGGAACCCCATTGAAGTCACTTCTGTGCTCTATGGCTTGCGAAGGTTCTTGGTAAAATACCTACTTGGTGTTTCTGAAATGGCCACTTATGTAGGCTCTGATTCTGCCAAAAATCCATCCTAAAATTAATTAAAAGCTTCCACGTCAGTATTTGCAGCATCATGGACTCACAGAGGAATATGAGAGTCTGGGAATATTACATTTAAGCATTCCTCCCTGAAAAACATGGTCACAGCATTTTAAATGCACAAAGGGCTTTGGGACAGTGTTATAAATCACACAGTAAAAATAAGAATGGCCAAAATATTTTGCTTGCAGAAAAGGCTTTGTGCCTGAGAAGTGACAGGACCACAAAAGGCCCATTCATACACCCATTCATAGGCATGGCCTGATTTAAAATCTTCCAGTGCTGATTTGACAATGCTTTCAGCAGAACCTTGTGCAGGGTTTCGGTTTTAAAGTGAAAACGTTCCATGACTTAACCCCCAGTGCAAGAGCTTGGTTTAATTGTGCCCAATGAAAATGAAGGTAAGTGGAGCTGAACATCCCACAAAACTTGGCTTTCAGGAAGCTGTTGGTCTCCAGTGGTGAAATGTTGTTGTACAAATAGGAAATGCTGCACGCCGCTGGCAGATGTAATAAAGTCTGTCAGAGAGTTCATTCTTTTCTCTTTTCTTTTTTCTTTTTTTTTTCTTTTTCTTTTTTTTTTTTGGTGAGGTTTACGGAGTCAAGCCAGGGGTTGAACAGAAAATGACGTGGTGGAGACACGTTCCCTGGGTTGTGTGAGCATAGGTGTGCTGTCTGGTGAGGGCAGAGCCAGTTTCCAGTCAGCTGAGACTGGTTTTGTTCACAGGGACACCTTCTCTCCCCTGGGAATCTACGTACAATATGTCAGTGTCCACAGCCCTGTGGGAAGTGTCAGTGAAATCCTCCTCTCTGAGGATTTATGTGAGGAACTATTGGCTTTCTGATGGTAAGTTTCCATTTTCCAGTTGACTTTGAAGAGGAAAGACCCACCAGTCCTAAAACCAGTTTGGACTCTCTTGCAGGTCTTTTATCATGTGAGAGCAGTATTGGCTAAGCTTCAAAAAATCAGTGAAAGTTCTCCATGACCTGCTTTTGTCTGCTTTTTCCTCAAACTCATTCCCCCAGTGCACAGAATTAGACCCAGAGGCCCAACTAACCAAGCCAGGTAAAATCTATTTCAAACTAACCTGCGATGCCTGGGAAGGGAACTCAGTGTTAATGCCTCATAATATATATATATTTTTAAACCTACTAAGCTAATGTGATACTCAGTGCTGCTTGGGTAAGTCTCTGAGAAAAGCTGGGCTCTTTGCTCTCCCTCCATGAAGAGCTCTAGGCTTAAGCCTTCCTCCATTCATCCCTCTGTTCAGTAGACCTGCCAAACTCAGGCTTATTTTGTGAGCACATTTTTCTAACTCTGCATCTGTAAAACCCTGTGAAACTGCCACATGGAAAGGTCTGACCTGAGATGTCACTCAGTAGCTTTTCCCCCACCCAGAATATTTCAGTGATGACAGAAGGCAAAACAGAGAAACATGGCCACAAATGGGTTTTGCAAGGCAGGAAGCTGACCCAAGTTGGGAAACACAGATCAAATTTCAAAGATCCTCAATTTTTACATCTCTTTGATATTACTCTGAAAATGGTTTCCCAGGTAATTCTCTTTTTTAATCATTTTTAAACTGTACTTTCGGAGGAGATGAAACATGTAGTTGTTTTGCAGGAGGAAAACCATATCTTTCATTAAAAGTTTGGACTCAGTCAGAGTTTTATACTCTTAATGTAACTTCTTAAACAGAATGTACATTTTTATGCAAAACAATTTGTCTTTAGAAGTCTGGGTTTATCCAGCAAATCTTGAAAAGCAAAGCTCAAAAAATATTTATTTTCAAGACAGAGAAAATTCTGAACAACGCCCCCCCCCCTCTTTTCTTGAGGAAATGCTGTATAAAGTGTTGCCTTTGGGATGATAATATTGTTTTGATTTTGAGATCGTGTTTTGACAGCCTGTATCACTATTTTAACTGCCTTCTCACTATTATTCCCAAAAGTAGACACTCCTGTCTATGTGTGTGTTAGATATATTGTTCTTCCTCGCTTTGTCCCTGTAACATATAAAGGATTGTGTGTATAAATGTGATTCTCTGGAAATATTTAGTATAGTCTGGCTGGCTTTGACAGCTTCTGCAGTTTGATTTAGAAGCTTGGAGGTGCTTGAGGAAAGACAAAGCCTCTGCACATGGGAATTCAGGTGCTGCTAAATGTTTAAGGTAAAGCTGCTTTTTTTCCTGGTTTTGTGGGTAAAATAAAATGTGGGAAAAGTGAAATAAGAATGGAAGGAAAACAAGGTAATAAAAGCATGTCCAGGCTGCTTAGAGACTGAAGGTGGTATATTTTAACACCTGAGCAATACTGATTGAGAAAAATGTCCAGAAGCTGGTTTTACTACTGAAAGAGGAGCAAGTGGGAGAGGGTTTCCATCAACCATTGATCCTCTCATCAGGGATTACTACCATTTTTCTGCTAAATATGTTCCTGCTCTAAATTTTGTTCTAATTCTCTTCACAAAGTCTGTGGTCTCATTGAAACCTTTTCCTAAAAATTTCCTTTTGGTGATCTATCATCCTCACTATCATTTCACCCCCCCCACCCCCCAAAAATGTTGGTCGACATATGAATTTTCATCCTTCTCTGACCATTAAATGATTTCCCTGCTGTTGTAATTACACTCTACAATCAATTTAATTCATAAAATTCATCTGGTAATGCTAGGACAGTGAAGCACTCTGCATTTTTAAACCCAACACTACTAGAAAGGGAATACCAAGCTCTAGGAGGACTATTTCTGGAGATCTTTAGGGTTGAGTCTCAGGGCCAGTCTCGTTCAGCATTTTCACCAGTGGGACTGGCACAGGAAGTGGGAACTCCAATTAAACCTGCTAATGGTGTNTCTGAATTCACAGGTCTTGTCAAACAGCTGGAGCAGCTTTAATATCATCCAAGGTGATGTTTGTTCATGCCCTAGAGAAAAAGGATGACCATTCTACTTTCAGGTTCCTCCTTGGGAAGGAAATACAGCTTTTGTTTTATGGCTCTATTTCTCTTGTGCAGAAACATTTAACCAAAGAAACTTTTGCCATCAATTCTTGCAGCACCACAGAGTGAGGGACAGGAGAGGTCGGAAGGGGTTGCTGAAGATCATCTACCCCAGGTGATGTAAAGGTTTTCTTCTGAGTCTTAGCTTTTTGGTTCTGATTCTCACTGGCTGAGAGACCAGGGTTAAGCCCTGGGCTTATTCAGCTCAGTCACCTACCCCAATTTTCTGGTGCAGGCCATTGGCTTCTGCTTTTCTTTCTGAGGTGTTACAAGATCCTCTTCGACTTCCAAGGTGGTTGAAGGATGATTTTAAAAATTGATTTTGACTTTAACCAAAAGCCAGAGTTCTAAGCAGGAAAGGCTGGAGACAGGTCTGTCCTTCAGACTCAACTCCATGTGAAAGATAAAAAGGTATTAAATACATTTACAGGACTATTCACAACTCCAGTGAGGAGAGACCAGCAGTGCTGAGCAACTGGTCACCCCGGTGTGGTGCCCCAAATGGTGGGAAGCTGCTGCATGAGAAGGGTGTAAGTGAGTGGAAGACTCTCTGGGCTGGATTAAAATGTGTGGATTGAGATGCACATCCTAAAATAGTCACCCTGGTCCTTTGGCAGGCAGGAAAAGTTGTGTGTCTTCAGCTTGCCTGTCTCGAGGTGGGGTGTTGTGCTCCCAGGTGATGCTCCTGTCCCTCTCAGGGAGCACTGGGAGGGGTGCAGATGGCAAGCAGTGAGGTCTGTGGCTGGGTGGGGGATGCCCAGGTGGGTGGACAGGCACGGTGGCTTCTGCACCCCCGAGGGCAGTAAAGGGATTCATCCCAAATTTACAGAGGCACTGGGAGAGCTCTTATGCCAGAAAGAAATGAGGAGACAGAGAAGTACAGTAATTACTGTCTGCAGCTGATGCAAGGGGCAGGGAGTCACCAGCATGTGCTGCAGAGACTGAGGAGGAGGGAGCCCTTGACCCCCTGTTATCCATGAATTTGTTCCCGTGGGAGCACAGAAGGCTCAGCAACAAGGATCACCAGCCTTCTGCTTGAGTCAGAGCATCCCCATCCCATTTTCCCAGGGAATGTCAGTGTGCTGATTCTAAAATGAAAGTTAAAATAGGCGATGCCATGGATCTTTCCCACTGGTGAGTTGGAGGCACACATCCCTGCAGTTTTTCAGCCAGGATAGCCTGTCTTAGCTCAGCTTTTCTTCACTGGTCATGTTCAAGGCTTGCCTTCCCAACCACATCCCTTCCAAAGGCCGTGGCAGGTCTGTGGGAAAAGAACAGCTGAGAGTCTGGTGCTGAGGAGCTTCATGTGCTCCTCCTTGTCAACCCTGCACTGAGGTGATGGAGGGAAAGGCCTCTGTCCTGCTCCCTATGTCTGCATGTGTTTTAGCTTTATGACTCCATCCTTCCCTCCACACAGCCAAAGCCAGGAGAGATGGGAAATGAAATCAGCCGTCTAGAAGCTGCACTAATAAATATCTCTGAAAATAGGAGTGTATTCCCAAGAACAAAGGAGCAATTGAGACATTTAACCTAAACATCCATAATAAATGAATCAGCGCTGATTTATGGCGGGAGATGTTTTATACTGCAAAGGCATGGAGGAAGTGAAATAATTTCTGCCCAACACTTGGCCTCTTGCAGCCTGTCTCATTCCCCTCACGCAAGCCTTGGGAAGATGTGACAAACCTCCTCACAACACATCCCAGGAATGTTGTGTCTTCCCCTTTGACTTCAGCCGAGCTCAGCAGCCAAACTGGATGATGATTTATTGCAACTGCTCAGTAAAAAGCTGCTGTAAGCCCAGAATAAGCTGTTGTTTTGCAATCTGGTTTGGGTTTTTTTTTAACTTGATTTTGCTTTCAGTTTTGCGTGGAGGAACAAGCAAGCAATTTTCTCCAAGGGGAACTGCTGTGAGGACCTTCCCTGCTGCTGTCACCATTTTCAGTGGGAGGTTCAGCTGCCTTCAGGTCAGGTTTTTGCATCCTTTAGCAGGTGTATTTGCTTAATTAAGTGTGACCAGAGGTGTGTATGGGCATATATTCCTCCTGAAGAGCAGGGGTCGTCACCATTGAACCTGCAGACTTGCTTGAGATTCCTGCAGGGGGGACATCTCTGAAGTTAAGCTCCCCAAATTAGGCAGCCCAGACCAGAGTTTGATGCATGGAAACCATTGGCAACTCTCAAAACAATGAGATATGGGAAGGTGACCCTGTTTGGTTTCATCACTCTGGTTCAATTGAACTCCAGAAATCAAACTTAACCAGTGTGAGAAGATACACAAGCCAAAAAATAAAAAAGTAAAAAAAAAAAAAAAGAAGGTGCAGTCTCTGATTTCACAAAAAACATGCATAGGTTTCACAATAGTTTCTTCATATCCTTTCCCTTCCCCTCAGCACACGAGTGATTTTGAGAGAAATTTTAAAAATCAGTTTGAGGGGAGGCAGGCACATTCTGGGCAGCTTTTACCATTTCACAGTGATTTCTGTCTCCCAGCCCAGGGGAAAATGCTCAGATTGATGTTCACATTTCGGCAGGGCTGGCCTGGGTCCCTTTGCTCCCTTGTTGCTCGTGATTGTAACACACTCGCCCTCCCTCTCACCAGGACTCGGTTGCCAAATAAGAAGTTACTCCCCACCCAGCCCTGTGATTGCAATTTGAATAGAAAACTGTCTCCAAATAAAATCCCTTTGAGGCCTCAAAAATGTCTCAATAAATTCTACTGACAGTGGAGTGTTTCTTTATTTGCCTGGCTATATCTTTGCTTCAGCCCTTTTGTAATGAATTGCTTTCCATTGTGGCACAAAACTACTTGGCAGAGTTTTGCTGGGGTTGTGAGAGTCAAGCCACACTGAGAGTCAGGTCACCTCACTGCAGTCAGCCCCAAACCTTGTGCAGACTTCAGGGGAGCAAGGATATGACCTGTGTGCTTTCTAAAGGAAAACAGTACGTTTGAAATACCTAAAAATGGCTAAGGTGGGCAGACTAGGAGTGAAATAGACGGTCCATAGAGGCAATTTAGGGACTGGAGGGCTCTGAAGTTCAGGGTGATGTATGAAAAGGGATCTCCCTGGCCTGTGCTTTGCAGGAATGGGGTAATCCTTGAAAGACAGGAGGTTGATATTTTAATTTATAGAAGAGAAGAGCCTGTGGTGCCATCAGTGGCCCCAGTCCAGAAATCCTCCCTGTCTTCCTTTCTAACTGCTGAGGGATGTTCTACATTATCCAGGTGCGCCAAAAGCTGCACCTGGGAGCTCTGGATAACTTCTGGATTAAATGTCACCTGTGCAGAAATACTGGGTCCCATTTCAGTGCCCTCTGATGTCTGCCATCCACAAAGGGCATATGATGGGGCTGCAGCATCAACAAAAAATGTTTGGAAGGTACTGTGGGGCAGTGGGAATGATGGAGGGAGTGATAACAGGCCTTCAAACAGAGCTAAAGGAGAGCTACAAACACTGAGCAACCTGAAACAAACACCAGAGAGCAGCTCTTCATGCAAGCCCTGGAGCTCATTGCCAATGGACAAGGGTAGATGCTGAGGGACAGAGCAGCTCCAGGAGGAAATGGGTCAAGTGGTCTGGAAAAGGGTCACCAAGAGTTGGCCTAGGAGGTCCCCTGGGCTGACAGTGTCTGGGGGAGTGCTGGGGAGAAGCATCATCATTGTTGCCCTCTTCCTACCTGTCTCTAAGCGACTGCCTCTCACCAGTGCTGTGGACAGATGCTGAGCTGGCAGGGACCGTTCCTGTGAGTGTAGCTCACTAAGAGGTGGCTGTATGCCCTGCCTGGAGAGTAGAGCTTTGCCAGAGCAAATGGGAAATTCCCAACACACTGGGTGTTGTAATGAAGCTGGGGGATGTTGCCTGGATGGTTTTGTGAGGGACGTGTGTGGTTACCTCCTCAGTGCTCCTCCCTCCCCATCCATTACCTGTGTAGCCCTGCTCTGTGTCACAAAGCAGCACTGAGTGTGATCATTGTCCTTCCATCCCAGGTCAGAGCTGAGTCTGATCCTGCACCAAATCATCTCCTCTTCAGCCTCCAGAGGTCAAAGCAATGCTCTGCCATGGTGTTTGACTCAACAGACAGTTGTGCCTCAGCCAGTGTGAGATAACTGTGTATTCAGATATTGAAATGTAACACTCTCAGGAAACCAAATAATGCCTCTTTGAATAACGTGTGTTTCTTTGCAGCCACTGCAACAGAACAGCCTTTGCTGTGCAAGTCAACACCTGGCCAGCTGTTGCATGGACAAGTATCAGCCCATAAAGGGTGATGCTAGGCACAGGTGTGCAGCATCCTTAGACTGCTTCTTGTTGGTCAGCAGAAGGAAAATGTGGGTTTTTGTTCCGAGAGCAGGACCGGTAACCTTAGAGCTGGACAAGGTCTAAGTTGGATTACAGCCTCTGTGTGTCTTTCTGTAAAACGTAGTGGTCTCCACTTACCTTTCTACACATTTGCATCGTGTTGCCCTGTGTGAAAAACATTTCTTGTGTTTCAGGCTGAGAGATGGTTCACTGGCTGATTATAGTGCTTGGCTTCCATGGCCAAGTGTTTCTGGATTGAAATGCAGTGCCCTTGAGTTATGGCTATTGTGGCTGTTTGATTTCATCATAGGTGGATAGTAACAAGCCTGCTCCCAGGGAATCTGCCCCAGTGTCTGCCTGCTCCCTCTCAGAATCCCAGAATGATTTAGGCTGGAAAAGCCCTCCCATCCCACAGAGCCCACCCTGTGCCCGATGCCCACCTTGTCCCCCAGCCCAGAGCTCTGAGTGCCACAGCCAGTCCTGCCTTGGGCACCTCCAGGGCTGGGCACTCCAAACCTCCCTGGGTAGCCCCTTCCAATGTCTGGCCACCCTTTCCAGGGAGAAACTCCTCCTCATGTCCAACCTGAACATCTCCTGGTCATTCCCTCCCCTCCTGTCCCTGTTCCCTGGGAGCAGAGCCTGACCCCCGCCCGGTCTCCCCCCTCCTGGGCAGGGACTTGCAGAGCCAGAAGGTCCCCCCTGAGCCTCCTTTTCTCCAGGCTGAGCTCCCCCAGCTCCCTCAGCCCCTCCTGCTGCTCCAGCCCCTTCCCCAGCCCCGTTCCCTGCCCTGCACACGCTCCAGCCCCTCAATGTCTCTCCCATCTGAGGTGCCCAGTCCTGTCCCCAGCCCTGGAGGTGCCCCAGCAGTGCCAGCACAGGGGGCAATCCCTGCCCATGCCCTGCTGGACACACCATTGCTGACACTGCCCTGCTCCCTGTGCCAGCCCTTGCCGGACCTGTGGGGATGTTGCAGTGCAGTTGGTTTCTTTGCTGTCCCCACCAACACCCCAGACCCCCAGGAGGATTGGTCATGGTGCTTTGTTTCCCTGTTCGTATCTCACATGAGTTCATTAACATTATGAACATGTTGTGAAATGAAAATAAATATATTTTGTGCTTATCTGGTGTAAAACTAGCTTAGTCATGCTGAGATGGAGCCTGTCTGCATCTGCTAATTATACCCTGACAGGCCTCAGCTTGAGAACTCAGAAGACACCACAGTGTTTCTGAGATCTCTTGATATAAACGTTTCTCCCTAAAAGTGCAGGAACAAAGGCCAGAAGAATTCTTTTTTTTTTTT
>VXBX01008064.1:112414-139746 GCA_013400415.1 Scytalopus superciliaris
GGACTGCGGGCGGGTTCCCGCCGGGGGGCTCCGGGCTCTGAGCGGGGCACCCGCCCCACACACACCCACCCCAAAATCACCGAAATAAAGTAATTTTAAAACAACCTCAAAGCTTCGAAAGAACAACAAAAGCCGCGGTGTGTTGCTCACCCTCCATGCCCAGCACAGGAGGGACGGGGAGAGCCCTGAGGAGGCACCGGGAATGCCGGAGGATGGAGCAACTCTGCCGGAGGGCTGGGATTGTCCAGCCTGGAGAGGAGAAGGCTGAAGGTGACCTCACTGCGGCCTCCCAGCGCCTGAAGGGGCTATAAGAAACATAGAATGAGACCCTGGCACAGGTTGGGCAGAGAAGCTGTGGCTGTCCCATCCCTGGAAGTGTCCAAGGCCAGGCTGGAGCAACCTGGGCTGGTGGGAGGTATCCCTGCCCGTACCAGGGGTAGGATGGGATGAGCTTTAATGTCCCTTCCTACTCAAAGCCTCGCTGTGATTCTGACAGGCAGTGCAGTGTTGGACAGTGAGGGGCAGGGTGTGTTTCCCAGTTGACCCCAGTTGGCAGGACTGGGGGATGGTGGGGCTCCCTCAGCCTGCCCCACACTCAGCACCAATGCTGGGCAGACCCCCGGGCTCGTGGCAGCCCGCCCCGCAGCCCAGCCCAGGCTGGTCCTGGTGCTGAGCCCCTGCCCCGCCAGCACCTTGGCGTTGTCCCCCCTGGATACACCCCTGGCTCCCCTCGGCTTTGGGGGGACTCGGGAGAGGCGGGCAGGGGATGGCTGCATCTCTCCTGGGTCAGCATCCCCAGGGCTGCCAGGGCTCCAGCCGTGTTTGGGCAATGCTCTCAAGCACATGGTGGGATTCTCGGGGTGTCCTGTGCAGGGCCAGGACCTGGACTGAGTGTTCCCTGTGGGTCCAGCTCGCGATACTCAGTGGCTCTGGAAAGCAGGAGTGGGAAGGTGGTGCTGGCGACAGGGTGATGCTGGAGGGAACAGGGTGTGCTCGCTGCTCCTCCGCAGGCTCCTGGGCTCTGGGACATGGCCCCACGCGCTGTCTCTGGCTGTTCTCCACCGAGTCTCTGCGTGGCTGTGCCAGAGCCAGGAGCCACTTCTGGCATAGATTAGCGTGGGGCTGGGAGGGATGTCCTGAGGCAGCGGCTGCCACAGCGAGGAGCACCAGAACATGTTGCGCTCTGGTCCCTTTTCCTTTCTGTGCTCCAGCACTGTGGCTGGTGACTCTTCAGCGTGGAAAAGTTCTCCCCACAGCTGCAGGAGCTGGTGAGGAAGGGATGACGCAGCTGCCCCAAGGACCTTCTGCAAGGCCTTAGGAGGACATTTCCAAGTGATAACAGGGCCAAGTAGAGGCCACTGATGAATCAGATGCAGGCTGATGCACCATGTGGCAGCACAGTGGGCTAATTAATCACATGGCAGAGACGTGGTGAAACTGGCAAAGTTAATTAGGCAGTGCTGATGGTGAGGTGGATGCATGTCAGCAATTAACAGTCAGCGTAAAAGGATCAGAGGGCTGCAGGAGCAAAAGAAAGTGCAGAATGTGTGTGTTTTAGAAAGGATGGCAGCTGTGAAGGTTTCGGAGCTGGGGAAGTACGAAGAGATGTGCTGTGTCTGGGGTGGGTCGTTTCCAGTTTGCTGGGGTTCCACTGCGAACCTGTGTAATTTTTATTGTGTAGTTTTACCCATTAGCACGAGCAGCAACCTTCCTTCACTTCCCCAGCACCAGATTCTGTTGTGTTCCTCCCTCCTGTTTTTTTTTCCAGTTTTTTTCTGTCCTCCTGACTTTCACTATGAGGGTCAATGGGCAGAGGCTGCTTTTTAGAGTTTAAGGAATTCATCCAGTTCTCACAAGGCAGCTGTAGAGCATGTGCTAAATCAACTTCAGTGAGACCTGAGGAGCTGCATGCTTTGGAGACAGGGTTACCTCTATCAAAGTAGCTAATTTCTCACTGTCCCAGCTTCAGAGAAACAGGGAGTAGTTTTTGGATGGTGAACTTCAGGCTGTTGCACAGCAGGACAATTTGCTGTCTTTCTGAACCTGGAGTTTTAAACAGAAAGAGAGACATGATGTTCTCCCATCTGGTTAAATTAAAATAGCATTGGTGTGAGATCAAGCTTGCATTGTAAACTAAACACAAGCTGGAATTTGGTCAGAACTTACTGCTCCTATGAGTTTTTGCCATAGTAAGGGAAGGTAGCAGTGCCTCCAAAAATAGGAGCCATGCTCTTTCCCCAGAGAGAACCTCCGCTGCAAGTTTTTAAAGATGTGAAGTTTGTCAAGGACTTTGGCATCTTTTGGTTAAAACTCACTGCACTCGGGGCTGCATCCCATTGCAGAACGTACTGCAAATTCCTACTGGAGGTCCATCTGCCTGTGGTAACTCCTAATAAAATGGATCAGTCCAGTTGGAAACTAGTCAGCAGGCAACCTGAGTTTGGTCATGTTAAGTGAGATACTTTTTTTTAACAGAAGGTGGAAATTAAACACTTACTCAAGTCTTGCAGCTTGAGTTGGCAAGATTTTCTCATAGTGTTAAGCATTTCTTTTACTCTGGGTGTAGTGACACCAAGGGGGCGGGGGGGGAAATCTTGTGGAAAAAGGTATGTTTAGAAGGATTTTGGCTAATTGCAGTAGACTTAGGGGCAGTATGGCAGCCAGACAGCAGACTTTTGTGAACTGTGGAGTGCGGGAATGGGAAATACAAACCAGCTTTAGTGCAGCGATTTTACTCAGGAGGCTGCAAGGGAACACAGTCAGCTGCATCCTTTGCCAGCAAAAGGGGAGGAGGCAGGAGCAGCCACATCCAAGGGCAGTGGCCTGGAAATGTGGGCAGCACTGAAGAGGAATTGGGGTGTGAGGCATAAGCAGCAGCCTCTGCCTTGCCTGTGGCTCCTGAGGAGGATTTTTGGCACCAGCTCTGCAGAGCTCTGCTTTCTCCTAATCCAGGCTGCCTTGGGGGTCTGAGTGAGGTGCTGCTGTTATGGTCTGCATGTTTGGAGAGGGTGGCAGGAGTAATTGCACATTTAATTCTAGCAGCTCTAGTGGAACACCACCCAGTAACCCAGGAGTGTTTATGGGAGCCCATGAAGGACCAGAGCACAAAAACCAGCCCTCAGGCATGGATGGTTGTGTGGGAATCACACTCATGATCCTAAGGGCTGAAAATCAGACCATTCCTCCAGGGTTTTCCATTGCTCAAGTAAGCATTTCAGGACAAGGAAGATTTATAAGAAGTCAAAAGGTGGCTTTCCAACAGATGGGTAGGGATTTTTGGCAGGTGTCTCACATTAATATCCATGCTCAAACTGCAATTTTTTGGAGCCATCTGAGCTCTTGGTGCAGCAGGTGTAATTCCTGCTCTGCTCAGTGAAAGGCTTAGAGCCATCACAGCCATGAATGCTCTCTTCTGTTCCCATGGATACCTTGAAAACTGTCCTTCCACAGTTGTCCTTCTGTTTTCACATGTCACTGTGGGGTGTGCGCATTGTGTTTGGTGACTGGAAGCGCAGCAGCAGAGTTTGTCTTCTTTCCAAACGTGGAAGCAGTTGTGTCATGACAGTATTGCAATGAGCTTCTGAGGGCAATGGGCTCCCACTGGCATGTGCCAGGTACCCAGGAATGCCAGATCAGAGCCAGGGCAGTGGAGCAGCTGGCGGTTGCAACATGCAACTGGCCCTGTTTAGGTGCAGCACACCCATGTCCAGGAAAGAGAAAATGCTTTATTCTTTTTCTTGGCCAATGTTTTTGATTCCCTGGTTTCTGGTCCCAAAAGCCAAGGTTGCCTTCAAGGGGAGGAGGGAGATAAAGCATATGGGTAAACTTGGAAAACTAAACTTGTAAACATTCTGTTCTGGATTTTTTTGTTTCGCTGTTGATGTAGCCAGTGTGTGACACATGGGAGCATATGGGGACAGAACATCCCAAAAGAAAGTTTGGAGCCACTCAGCTTTCACAGGAGCCAGAACTCTCATATTGTCTTGCACAGGGGTCCATCACTCATGACCTTAGAAGGTGGAGAATTCTGTCAGTCTTCTTTCTGTGCTCTCTTCAGAGTTCTTATTGTTACTGCAGGGGCTGGTCTGCAGTGGGTTTGGTGCTTGGGACTTCTAGCAGTTTCTAGCAGTTTGTTGCTTGAAGGACCTTCTAGTCTAGTCTGTGTAGGCTCAGATTGACCTCTCTTTTTGTTATTCGTTGTGTAATAGTGAGCATCATTTAAGTGTTTATATCCAAGCAAACATGTGACTGTCTGTATTTTGTAGCTGGTCCATTGATTTAAAGGACTTCAATGCCGGCAGCTCCAATCTTGTGCAACCTCCTCACTCATAACAACATTTTACAGGGAATTTATATCAGAGAACAGTATAGAAATTTAAAATTAGCTATTGAATAGCCACTTTTGTTTTCTTCACGTGCAGCTTGGCCTGTGTAAATGTAGGGAGAGATAAAGTTCTGGCTGGGTGGTGCTGGGGTTATGTCTGAGGGTCTTCAGAGAAAGCGTTGTGGCTTAAACTGAGTGAAGTAAAAGACGTCCTGGTTCTTGTTTGGGACATGAAAAGTGCAAATTCCATGAGGTTTGTGTTGCAAAATAAGTGATATCACACTGTACACTCAGCTCTCCTGAATGGCTGAGGCAGAGATGGGGTGTCCTTGGCAGCGCACAGCCAGCTCTGTGGAAAGCAGCTGCATTTCTTCCTCCACACCCTGGGAATAGGTTGCAGCATATGTTTCCCAGTGCAACCAGCTGGCTCTGGCCATCCATGTATAGGGAATGAAAGGCTCTGGGGTTTTCAGCCCTGTTGGGTGGGAATTTTTAACTTGCTCCCTTGGAAAGGCTTGGTTTGGGATGTTTTGCATCTTTTCTGGGCTGCTCAGATGTTACAGGATATACATCAGTTCACACAGGCTCGTGTGGAGTTTGGCTGCAGCTGTGAGCTGTGGAGAGAACTGTCTTGAGAATGGACACGTCACCAGCAGTTTTCTGAAGATGTCTCTTTGTGTGCCTTGCTATCATGTTCAGTATAGCTTGTGGGGCTTTGTACATGTTTTCATTAATGCTTTACATTATAAATACGTCCAATGCAGGTTTCACAGTCACAACACAGACATATATATCTATTAAACATCTGCCACACTGGTCCTTAAAGCAGTTCAGCTTTAAGAGAGTGATCTCTGTTGGGCAGGAGAAAACTATCAGTTAGGTTACTTGCCCAAGGGAGAAACCCAGGTAACATATTTTGACAGCAATTATCAGCAAACTCAGAGGTTTGTGATAAAAAAATTTTAATGGCAGGGTTTGGGAAACTGGTGCTGAAAGTTATTTCTTATGTTGATGGTACATATGTGTAACTATATGGATGAGGGACTCTTTATAAACCCTTAATAGTTGTTGATGCTTATGTGTCTTGTAATGCTTTCGTCAGCATGCTTTTGTAATTTTTGGGAGGTTTCCAGATTTGATGTGTGTAACTGTGAACTGAAATAGAAATGGAGAAACACTATTATGAGCATGCAGTTTATTTTGTGTACATATGATACATATGGAGACCTTTTCAGGTGTTAGAAGGTGGAGCCTTGAAAGGCAGTGAGAAGCAAACCCAAAGGGAAATAATGTGTCCAAGTATTACTCTGGACTCAATCACCTGAAACGCATTAGGGATAATCTGTATTCCACAGGGGCACATCATCATTGTAACAAGTTTCCACCGTAAATTATTGAGTGGAGACATCCTGGAAGCAGGAAGGACTCTGTCTGATATCAGTGACAAATACTGATGTACTGAGTTACAACACTTGTTACGGAACACACTGCAACACTAACCACTTATTCTTTTGTTCTTCATTTATAGGTCAAGATGTTGTTAAGTATAAAAAGTATCTTATGGATGTGCTGTACCTTAGTTATAACATATATGCTGCCTAAAGGTAAGTCTGTTGTATATAGAACCATGTATTAAAATTAATTTAGTGGTCCAGTGGGTGGGGTGCTTCCCAGGACTCAGGAAACAACCCAAAATCTGTGTCACCGACTTTGTTTCTGTGTTCTCCTCATGGCTTTGCTGATTTACGTCTTGGGCTGGGGCTGCCAGGAGCTAACCTGGGGGCAGGTCCCTTGGCTGCTGGGGTCTGGAGCAAGGCTGTGTCAGGGCAGCTGCAGGACTTCAGTTTGGGTGGAAAGGAAGGAGCCCTTACTACTCTTGGCAATTACGTGCTGAAACTAAAGCGTGTGTTCGTGTGTGGTTGCCATGGTTATTTGAAAGTTTGAGTCAGTAAGGACCATGTCCTTACAGCTGCTGCAGACTCACAGAACTGGGATAACAGCTTTCCCAAGCAAGGAGGTTTTTCTTTATTTTCTTTCCACCTTCCTTCCAGGAACTCCTCAAACTGATTTTAGTCTTTGGGAAAATCAAATCTACTCTTTTCTTTTTCTTTTTCTTTCTCTTTTTCTTTTTCTNAAAAGGCTGTTGTGCTTAGTGGAGCCAACTGAAAAAAAAGTTGATTTTTACCTCAAGCAAGTTTTTTACTGGAACAGGGCAAGGGACAAGAGGTTTAAGCTGAAAGAGCATAGGTTTAGATTGGATATGAGGAAGAAATTTTTTGCAGTAAGGTTGATGAGACACTGCCCAGAGAAGCTGTGGATTGTCCATCCCTGAAAGTGTTCCAGGCTTTGTTGAATGGGGCTTGTAGCAGCCTGGGCTAGTGGAAGGTGTCCCTGCCCATGGGAGGGGGTGGAACAGGGTGAGCTTTAAGGTCATGAGAAGAGGTCAAATATAAGATTGTCTTTGAAAATCGGCCTTGGAATGGAGAACATATAATGAGAAAGAGTTAAGTAAGGCAAAGGAATCTGACAAGAAATTTGCACCTAACATTTATGAGTTATTGAGAATGTCTTTGTGTTTAGTTCCATGGTCAGTCTAATCACACATACATTTTAGGACTAGATGGGGTAGTCCTGCTCTTTTCCCATCCCTGGTGATAGTTTTCATGCATTCCTTTGTGCTGACACAAGTATTTGTGGCCAGCTGAAGCAGGTAAAAGACTTACCTGAAAGAGCAAATGGCATTTCTTGCAGGTTTTTCTTTCACTAGATCAGACCACAGACATGACTCAGTGCCTTGCAAGTGCTGCTGCTGGCAGAATTCAGGGATTGAGAGGGTATCCCTGGAAGTGGGAAAGAGTGGGATAGATTGTCAGAGTGCTAGAGCATGGGATAGCATCTTTAGCTGTCTCCTGACTTACTTTACTTTTTATTATCTCTGAAATGGCTCCTGTTATTTCCAGAGTAGATTTTTTTTGTACTTAAGGAAGTTCTGTATGGACATCCCACTAAGGACTTCTTCAGAATGTAGACCAGGTCTTGACCCACCCTTATTCGATCCTGATGTTCCTGGAACCCACTGTGAACTTTGCAGGGTTTATTTTTTGAAATCAAGGCCATTCTTTTGCCACTGAGAGACTTAAACATGTTCAAAGTATGGCCATGGCCAGGAAGACAAAGAGAAAAAAAATTTCCTTTTTCATGAATTGATCCATTTGTGATCCCAAAGAGTTTGTGGGATCAGCTCATATTCCTCTCTTTTGCAGAAATGTCAATCATGTGTAATAATATTTTTAAGGGTAAGTGTTAGAAGACTCAATCTTTATAGGTGCAGCTGTTTCTTTTGTTTAAAAATACTCTAAAATTAAAATACATTCCAGCATTTTGAAGGGTTAGACATCTAAAGCTTCAATCT
Source organism: Scytalopus superciliaris (assembly GCA_013400415.1). NCBI lineage: Eukaryota > Metazoa > Chordata > Aves > Passeriformes > Rhinocryptidae > Scytalopus > Scytalopus superciliaris. Next base: position 120,151 of record VXBX01008064.1, read on the forward strand.
CTTCTTTTTAAATCCTTAATTTGAATATAAAGTTGAAGCCTTGGATTCCCCAAATCCCCAACACTCACCACTATTCCTGTCTTTGTTTCCCACTCTAGTCTTTGTGAATGGTACATTCATAAATACCTGTAGTGTGTGCACAGCACTCTCGTTAGATTTTATGTAGCAACAGAAGTGTTTTTCCTTTGAGAGCACGTTGAGAAAGTCCTTGCATGGCTTCTTTCAGACTTTGAATTCTCAGATGTGTATCAGGAAGGCAGCAGGAAATGGGCTTTAAGCTTCTGGGTCACAGCACTGTCCCTCTGTGAGACCTTCGTTGTTTGCTGAGGTACAGGTGAAGGATTAGTGACAGAAGTTCAACATCAAGCCTTATGCCTGCTGCTAGTGTGGCATTTACTCACTTTGAACTATCTGGTGTTAGGGTATTGTAGTTTACAAGCTGGACCTTATGATTATGATCAATGCTGGAGTTTTTCTTACCTGTTTTTAGTGTCTATTTGTCATGCCTTGAGTGAGCACTCTTTTGTGAAAGCTCTGTAATCCAGAAGACAGCAGAAATCCCCTAGATTGCAGTGTGTGATCTAGTCTTTCAAAGGTATATAAATAACATGACAGTTTAGACATCAGTTTGTGTGATCATGTTTATGTTTTATGTGCTATAAAATATATGTGTGCACGCCTATGGTGTCTTCATGTTGAGTTCTGCAGCTGAGATTTACATTTTCCTGGCTTCCTGTGAGTTTCCTGCAGACTATAAAAGTAGTTCTTAATCACTCTATGCCTCCATCTCTTGTTCTTCTTGCTTAGACCACAAACCACCTAGTAAAGGACTCACTGAGGGTTTTTATTTGGTCTCAATCCCTTACCTCTGCTGTCAGGGTTTCATACAAGTTAGTGTAAGTGATGCACTCAATTTAATTCATCATTATCTTCATTAAGAGATTTGTGGTTAATGAAAAGACTTCTCTTAGGCTCAGTGCTAGTCATTGGATTAACAAAACACATAATTTTCTTGATCCTTTCTATCTCTGCTGCTAGGCAGGGCAATATACCATATGTCTAGGCAGGTTGTTGATGAACTGAAAAATGAAATGCAACTTTTTTTTCTCAGAAATCTAGCTAAACATAAATAGATTCTTTTATTCTTTAAGCATGTGGAACTTGTCTGCACAGTCAGTAACAACATTCTGTTCAATTAGGCTTAATTATATAGCAAAATCACTCCTTTAAGCAGTGTCACTTCATATAGAACGTTCTTTTCTTCAGAGTCCTTGTCTATTGCAGACCTACTAGTCCGGTCATTATCATTAATGTGAAACGGAAGGGCAGAATTCTGTCATTTTGTATTTCTCTGGATCCAAACTTTAAGAATTTTGTAACATTTGACACAGAAAAAATGTACAAATTCTAGATAAAGAGGCTTTGTCATCAAGCAGGATTTTTTTGATCCCACCTCCGAAGGAAATTATCAAGCTATATGTCATTGGTAGGATGAGTTGACTTTGCATCTGGAATAGTGGACTGGGAGGAACTAAGGAAGCTTTGCTGGTGAAAAAAACCCATGACAACAAAAATTCTCAATGTCTGAGGCACAGTACCTCCGGGATCTGCCCAAAATCCAATGGCATCTGCCCCAGTACCACCATCTTGTACAAATCCCTTATTGACTTTGCTGGGAGTTCTGCCAAGATAAGTGTTTGTGGCCAGGTGATTTGGGTTTATCTGTGTATTTTATTTCCTTATTTTCTATGCATTTTCCGTAATGAATTAATTATGCATGACTGATACATACTAGTCAGCAACTGAGGAAAATGCCTGTATAGATTGTCAACCAGCAAAGTAATTTCAAAGCCATTCTCTTCTTAAGAGTACCTCATGTCACAAGTATTCTAGGTCCTACATGGTGTAGTGGAGACTTAGCATTAACACAATGTTGGCAAATTCTTGCTTTTCTGAGCTTCTGCTCCAATTTGCAAAGAGTTACTTAATATTTTGTTCATATTTTTGTCCACCTTGTCCCTTCTAAGAAATAGTCTATTACATACCATTCATGGTGACTGACATGGAGGATAACCACAAGGAAACTGCTAAAGGGAAAAAAAGGGCTATGTGGATTAATATAAGTCATTGATGCTTTCTGCATTGGTCAGTAAATTCTGCTAGACTGACTCATCTGGACTTCTGCAAGAAATCAAGCCTTTTGAAATTGTGCAGGGCCATCAGTTAGTCTTACTTCAGATATCATTTCAGACAAATATTTTTGGCTTTTTTAAATAGAGAAAAGGTTCTGACTCCATCTTCTCCTCTTCCTTCTTCACTTTCTTCCCGCCACTCATTAAAACAAATAGTTTTTTTTCTATAGTGTTTTATAATGCTTTCTAGAATTAGATTTGTCTGTAGCTACAGACTCCTATTCTAGGATATAGCACAGTTTAGGTTGCATTTAGTTTGCATATCATTATGATATGTGTTATTTGCCAGGGTTCCAGTTGGCTGACATGAAGATTTTAAAGAGAGGAAATTTCCTCAGGGTTCAGTGCTGATATTCCAGATCATTCATAATCAGAAACAATGTTCTCAAAAGTTTATTAAAATTCTGTCAGTCAGAATAATTATAACTAGGTCATTCTTCATTTAAGAAGAAAGTTTCTGTTATGTGTATAGATGACAAGAGATCATAATAAATACTAAATATTTTGAGACTGATTTTAATCTCCCACCTGTGCAATTTGGCAGTAATTCCATCACAACTGATAGAAATGAGAATTCATTCTTTTTCTTTATCTCCAACCCACTGTAACTCAGGGAAGTTTCAACAAATTAAAGGTGATATAAAAGGTCTCTGATCTAATCAGTTTTGATCCTGTCATCTTGGCCGTAACTGAATTGTGTTCCCAAGGAATTCTAGTGAGGTAGGCATGGATGGAAAGGACCTGAGAACTTCCACTCAGAATTCTGGGTCTTCCGTGGCCAGTCCATTTTTCTCTTTTTCTAGTTAGTACTTTATTGTTGAAATGCTTGGGCATCAAGCTGATGATTTTTTCATTGAACTTTTTAGACAACGCTATTAACACTTCTTCCCATACAAAGTAGTCTGCCTCTGTTAATCAACTTACTGAACGATTTTTCCTTTTTTTTATTTTCCCCCATCTTCTTTTTTTCTCTTTCTTTTTTCTCTTCTTTAATTTCCCCTCCCTTCCCCAATCGTCTATGCCTTATATAGAGATTATAATTTTTATTATACATAAATAGCTGGATAATTTTCATGTGATGGTGTCTCATATTTCATGTATAACTCTGTTGGTGGCTAGTTTATTAATTTATTGTATTTCTAAAATTCATGAATCCTAGTTCATCTCAAATTAAGGATGATCATGTTCCACCTATCACAAAGTGTTGGAGAGCAAGACAGTGAAAGGGGTACAATAGATACTGTTGTACATCAGCTTTTATTCTACATTAAGCCACTATGTATGGTGAAATAGCAGCACATAAAAAAAAGTAAATCCATCAGAAATCCTCTCTTCTGTAGCTCTGTGCAGATTGGATGAACAGTAGTGAACTTCCCCCTCAGGATATTATCAGATGGAAGCATTTCACTGCAAAATGTTTGCAGCTGGAGATGTCATAAAAATGATAAAGGTCCTACCATGTCAAGTCTAAGCCAAGTAGGGACTTTCTCTGCTCTTTACTTCCTTCTTTGCTTTAACATCCTGAAATTCTTCATTTCTGCAACGTGTTAAAGCCCCTGAGGCTACGAGGAAACAACTTTGAAAGAATGACTATTTGGGAGAATCTCACTGGGAAGGCTTTTGTTTCAGCACGTTTGCAATGAAAAGAGTTAACCCCTGAAAGAACAGTGGAGTCAGGGATGTCATGCCTGCAAAGCCATGGCCTGTGCTTTCCTCTGAGGAGGGGAAAGATGAACAACCTGCTGGGAGATAAGGCAAGGGGTAAACACCAGTAGCTCCCCTGTACGCACACTTTTGGCCAGCAGTAGTTGTGAGGTAGCTTATCATCTTTCACTGAGAGTGGTCTTCTTCCTGTAAAGTGAAGAAGCAGCTCTTGCAGTTCATCTGTCATCTAAAATTTCAGACCAGTATGCGAAGGTCAGTAACTTGGTGACTGAAGCAGGTGGAGAAAATAAGTCACAATTAAATTTGCCCGAAGAGGGCTCCACCAGCAGCCTAAGATTGGTAAAAACTCCTTTTTAGCTCATACAGATAGTCAAATTTGCTAAGGTTCATGGGTTTCAGGCCTTGCACAAGCAAATCATTAAATAACAACAAAATACTTGAGATTCTGATTTGGCTGTTTCATTAATGTGACTTCTCCTTTTCCCCACCTCTCTGCCCTTTTTCTAGTTAAAGCAGAAAAAAAAACCCTGGTGAAGGGGTCTCTCTCTGGAACTTCAGTCCTGCCATGCTTCTTCTCGACCACCCCCACCATAGCCTCCAGCTACGCAGCCGAGTACCTCCGAATCAAGTGGTCGAAGGTTGAGCTGGACAAAAGCGGGAAAGATGCGAAAGAAACCACGGTGCTGGTGGCCCAAAACGGCAACATCAAGATAGGCCAGAGCTACAAGGACAGAGTGTCTGTCCCAACCCACTCGGAGGAGACTGGTGACGCCTCCCTGACCTTCTCGAAGCTGCGCGCAAGCGATGCTGGGGTGTACCGCTGCGATGTCATGTATGGCGTGGAGGACACACAGGCCATTGTCTCTCTGGCTGTTGAGGGTAAGGATTTCTCTGCCTTGTCTGTAACCCTCACTGGTTCCGGTTAAATTGGTGAAACCTGGTACTGAGCACAGGACCAGCGGGTATTTAGAGGAGCGTCTTTATCGATTTAGCATAGGATGAGAAGAAGCAACTGCCTTGCAGCTGAAGCTGTGGCTGGCCTACCTTGATGTACCAAGCCATGTTGTCATCAGAGCCACTGTTTCTGTGGCAGGAATGTCCAGCACAAGGGAAGTGTTTCTTTGCACCCAGTAATAAAGGTGGTGTAGGCAGAAGGAAGCTCATCTGATGGTAGTTGCAGGAAAATCATTAGGGGAGGGGTTTGATAAATGTGGAGTATCCAGTGATAACCGTTTTCTTGCCATCACTATTAGGAGATAACCTCCAAAATTTTGAGAGGGAGAAGTCTACATGCAGCAAGACGGAAGAGACAGGACTTTCAGAATTAGAGAATTTGAGGTTTGAGAAGACCTCTAAGATTATCAACCCCCTCCGTTAATCCAGCACCACGTTCACCACAAAATTGTGTCCCCAAATGCCACATCCACACATTTTTTTGAACATTTCCAGAGATGATGACTTCCCCCCTTTCCTGGGAAGCCTATTCCAGTGGCTGACCATCCTTTCAGTGAAAATGTATTTCCTGATATCCAGCCTAAGCCTCACCTGGCTCAGTCTGAAGCCTCTTGTACTGTCACTTGTTCCCTAGGAGANCCACTGCCACCAGCCTGGAGCTGCAGAGAGCTAAGCAAAAAAGAGGTGGCAAAAGGAGCATCTGATCTACAGGTGTTTTTCTCCTAAGGGCCACTTAGGCAGCACGGTAAGTACAGCACAGGAGCTGGTCCAGAGCCTGGTGCTGCACAGTCCTATAGGTTTGGCATTAAGCCTGAGCTAACAGACCGTGCTGAATGGCAGGGCATATTAACCCAGGCTCTGTGCCACGTGCAGCAAATTCTGGACTCAGGTTGCTGCGTGTGCTTAGAACAACACTGCTGTGTGGACTTATCTCCTCGCAGGAGCCTTGGTTTGGACCCTGCCTTGCACTCCTTTGCAGTTTGGTGTTTTTTGAGAATCCAGTATTTACTCAGATGACTGAATCCCAAAACAAACATTAATATCTGCTGCTGGAAATTGTGGCTTTGGCTCAGAATTTTTTTTTTATTATTGTTTTTTTCTTTTTGGTGAGCTTAATACTGCATTGTTCTTCCAATATGCCTGACCTAATGTGAACAGTCTGTTGGCATGGGTTCGATGAAACAATTTGAAGGCATGGTCTTAATTTGGAAATACAATAAATTAGTGTTGCCATTAATGTCTGCATAACTTCATAAACTGTTTGGTCCTAACGACAAAAGCAAAAGGGATTCTGGTTTAAACATTACTTTTCAGTAACGAGTCTACTTGGCATTTCTTACTCCTTTTCAAGTGCTCCCTTGACTGCATATCTATATCCAGGAGCAGTAGATGTTTACTATAATAAAGTATCTGATGATTTATGGCTATACTTTAGCTTTTGTAGTTAGTGCTCCTGCAAAAGCACTGCAAAGTGATGAACTGATAGCATTTATGTTTTAATTCAAAGAAAATTTTGCACGCTCTATTTTCTTTCTGCAACTGTTCTTTCCCATGATAGCTTTCATGTTGAAATTTTAGGAGAGGAAAAAACTAGGTCTTGACCCAAATGAAGAATAGCATTGTTAGACTGTCATTTGTGCACTCCATTCTCAATTTTCTACATTGTGTAAACAAACGGCATTTACCAGACTCATAGGAATTTCATGTGAATGTTGCTGCTCAAATCTTCTGCCCTCTTTTCACTGAGGTTGTATGATTTTTTACAATTTCAGCTTTTATTTATAAAAACAAAACCCATCAGTCCCAAAAGTAAATTGTCTTCCTTGTGTTGCCTTATTGCATCTGCACCCCGAAGTGGTCCCAGCTGAAGAGACTTGATCTCCTGTACACTCCCTTCATGAAGTCTGCACTGCCTGTCCGTAGTGGGGTATTTCCACGTTAATTGAAGTAATTCCAGAGCTGAGGGCTGGTTCAGCACTGTGCTTAGGTCAGCTCTCCTGGGTGGAGCTGGGGCTGCTGCTTGCAGGGCGACCCATGAAGTCCTGGCAAAATTATCACCAGTTTTGTTATTCTGCACCTCTTATGCTCAGATGAAGTAAGACAAAAATTTTCAGCATTATCCTGGAATAGATGTAATTCTTCTTTTGCCATGATAATAATTTTGTTAGGTTTGTATGCATGTTTGGATATTTTTAAACCAATCCAGGACTTGTGTTCTAGTTATTTTCAGGATCTCTGTTTGTTTTATGGACCTTCTTGAATTTTAAACTTTCAACAAAAAGCAAAATCCAGCATCAATGAAGCCATGGAGATCAGTTTAAACTGCCGGCCTGCTTCTTTTTCAAATTAACCTTTGTTAGTTGTGAGAGCTAACTTGAGTAAAATTACTCAAAATTATTAATTGCTATTTCTATCCTTTAGGTATGCTGGAAATATAAAACTGCTGTTGAACACACTGTGCATGAAACAAACGTATTTTATGAGTGATGGAATGTATTGTGAATGAAAAATGGGATTTCTGAAGAAGAGTAATTTTCTCTGTAGCATATAATTTTCCCAAGTTAAGCTGTACAAGCTGAATAGTTGGTATTAGTCATTGAAAGTAGAACTTTTAATGCCTAATTATTTTTTTTTGCCTGAGTCTCAAGCTCAAGACCATCTACAAAAGTTGTGTGTAATTGTGCATCTATTTTTTTCCCGCTTCGCTATCACAACAGACATATTTGATAATTTGCATGCAAATATCCAGTTAATTTGCTCTTTTAGATGCCAAGTGAACTTCTGAAGTTCAGAAAAGACAGAATCATATGTTACTAACAACAAACTTGCGCTGGTACCATTTCAGACAATATATCTGTAGGTCCCAGTGTCCTGTTCCAATGAAAGCAGCAATGGTTGATCTCAAAGGGCAAGCTTAAATATTTACTCTATTACTGTCAGAGACTTGTCACCCATGGAATTACTCACACAGAGATTTTATGTTATTCAGTCCTGAACAGATAATGTTTCTCCTATCTGCTTTTGAATGTCTGTGGATTTTTAGTGTCCACGGCTGGACTCCTGGTTAAGCCACCACATAACCACAGCTAGTTATCTTAGCTGTTATTCACAAGATAAATACGCTTTTCATCACCCACTTGGCATTTTTCTCTGCATTGCAGATTTCTGCTACACCCTTTTTTGACAAGTGAAAGCTTTCTAAAGAGTGACAGGATCTTGAAAACTGACATAACTCTGTGGTTTTACTCTGCTTTGGCTATAAGCATAACCTGTGCCTACCACTTGGGTATCAGTACCTGCTTATGTTTGGAACCGGATGATCTTTACAGTGCCTTCCAACCCAAACCATCCTGTGATTCTGTGTTTCTGTCTCAGAGGCATCACCAAGACACTGTGACTGAACATAGTATCTTGTGTCTGCTGAGCACTGCTTGGCTGTATGTGCATCACCAGCTTGCAGTAGAGGTCAGAGAATTTGATTTGAACACTGTTTAAATGGCACATCTTAAAGCTAAGCCTGAAGTGCCTTTTTTTTTTTTTATTCCTAAGGATAATGAGAGGTTGTGCTCGTGTTCCTGGCTGGGGTGATCCAGTTGTGTGTACAGACCGGGGGATCTGGGAAAGTCATAGCAAAGTAGGAGTGGAAGGGCATTTTGGGTCACTTCATCTCATTCCTCTGGTATTGCAGGTCACCAGACTACGTGCTGTGCTGCCTGCCCTTAATAATCCCAAAACCAAGTGAGAACACCCATTCACATGGATCAGGTGCTTTCCATATTCCACCTCTGAGATCAGTGTTACTATTTTCCATGTTGCAGTTGGTGAGAGTGTAAGAGAGAGGAGGCGAAACACAATTTTAGCCCACGCAGGAAGTTTCGGGGCAGCCAGATGCCTGCCCTGCTCATTAATTGATTCTGCAGAGCTGTCCTTGAGGCAGGGGACAATGCCCATGCAGGGGCAGTTTGGTCCCACTGGATACCCCCTTTCCTGTTACTAATTGTGGGAAGTGATTTCCTTACACCCTGGTTGTTGCTATAATTACATCAGCCTCTAAGACAGGGACATTTTATGTTCAAATGGATCTAATTGCCTTACACTGCTAAGATGTTTCAGCTTCTTACAAGAAGAGAAATGTAAAATCACGGAATATTTAGAGTTGGAAGGGACCTACTAGGATCATCAAGGTCTGGTCCTGAATATACAGAACAAATAATTCACACTCATTTTTTCTTCCATGTTTCCTTCTCTGCCTTTTGTGCATGTCCCTCCGAAATTTTCCCTTGCCTCAGATGCAAACTTCCTCCTTTGTCGTATTTTGTAATTTCATCTCTCTACAGTGCTTTGAACTTTTCTTCCAGCCTTTCTTGATGTTATTAAGCCCACAAGTCAAACTGCCACACACTGGGAGTCCTTGGTCTCACAAGTTTTGAATGTTCTTGGGTGAGATGAGCTCTCTGGCATTCCATATCCCTGGCCACTGAGTAGAGAGATTTTTACATGACTGTTTAGACTTGACTTCTAACCTTTAGGCAAAGCCAGCTTTGTTAAGCTGAATCCCAGACAGGATTTTATTAAAAGTATGGCTGTGCCTTTCTATGTCCACATTTATTCATTCTCTTTAGATATAATGAAGTCCACTTGTATAAAATATTTTTGACCTACCTTGTAAAACACTGACCTAGAAGTGAAATGAGGCACTACTCTTCCTTCTGGAACATAATTGAATATTTAATGAAATTTTTGCTTTGTGTGGTGCTATGATATTGGACAATACAAAATGACATGTATGACCAAGTGTAATTGAAAAAAACAATCTGAACAAAGCATTCATTTGAGCTTATTTTTTTGTTATCCTCCTTGGAGATAATTGGATTTAAGGGGATCAAAGTAGCAAATGAGATCCTTCCAGTTTTCTTACTCTTTTGTAATGGCTTCTCAGTGAATACTTTTTTCCCAAAAGTGAGAGCACTTTATTCTTTTCTTACTGTTGTTTTGGCAGTCTCCACTGTTGGTATGGGCCTCATTTTGATATTTTTTTTTGATTCTGCTGCAAATTGGGAGATTTTTTTTCCTCCCCTAATTCTTTTTGTTGTTGTTTTCATTTTAAAGCCAGTAAAGAAAATCTTAATCTTAAAATATTGAACTTATTAATGGAAAGAAGCAGCAACTAGAGAAGCAGAGTAGATGGTAATTCACATTTTTGTTCTATACAAACTTGTCTTTCTTGCAAGCATTGTAATGATAATAAATGAAAGTTATTTCCACGTGGGAACGCTGCCACTCACAGTGCTGTTAGCCCTGAGAAAAACTGTGTGTTGACAACCTAATTGATCCATTCCCTGCACAGCCAGAACTCCCCTTCTTTATCTCTTAAGCAGGCATTTAAAGAGATGCTTTTATTTCATCTTTTAGACTTACCTGCCTTGAAAACCTTACTGCCTCTTGATGCTGAACTTCTGTGCTTCCTTTCTGACTAAACTGCCATGGTCTGCTGTATTTTTGATATATAATGGATCCCTGGGAAGGGAAGAGTACAGTTGGTAGGAGCCATCAAAGGATGGGAGAGGGAAATTTATTTCTGGGTGATAAAGACCCAGGGTTTATGTGCAAGGCATGTCAGGAAATGTTCTGGTCAGGCTGCTGTGGGGGGTTCTGCCCCAGGCTGGATGGAGGACTCATGGGAGAGTAGTAAAGAAGTCCCCCCACCCTGAGGAAAATACGGGCACAGCTCAGCATTGATCCCTTTACGTCTCTGGGCCAGCCTGGGTAGAGGAGTTCCCATGACACCTTCACAGGACTGTGTTGCTCTGTGAGCATGGACACACACCCTTTGCATGGAGAAGCAAGGTGTGAGCAGTGCCAGGAGTGTCTGTCCCTGCAGAGCAGGACGTGCAGAGCAGAGGGCTTGGAAAACACTTTCTCTCCTCATGGGGAATTCCTCGAGGCTTTGGCAAGGCAGCTCCTGCTGATGCAGGGCAAGCCTGTCCCTCTCAGGTTGCCAAAGATCAAGACAAGGGTCAGAAGATGAGTGCAAAGCCTCAAATGAGGGACATAAATGAGTTACTCATGCAGGAAGATGAAAATGCTGCCCTATTCCTTCCTTCCATACAGTGCTGTAACCTCTATGTTGGTGTGTATTTGTAATCAAGTTTTCTTCTGCATTGAAGGCAAGGAGGATCAGCAAACACTGTGGTAGCTTTGGCAGTGGGCTGGGGAATATTTCAGGGGTCTGCACCAAAGAGTCCAATGTTTCAAGACAAAAATTAACAGAATAACAACCACTGCCATCATAATATGTTCTCCTTAGATATCCTCTGCTGTGTGAGACAACTTCGAAAATTCAGGCTTATGTTGCCACATCCATGTGGCAGCAGCCTGAGCTCACTAGTGAAAGTGAACTGTAATTTATTAGCCATACCAGGAGCTAATAAACTAACTGTCCCTGCAGTTCCACAGCATTTGGTTACAACACACCCTGGCAAGAAATAGAGCAGGGTTGCCACCCAAAGGTGTGGACCCCCAAACTCAGTCTTTTGCCCATGGAAACCCTTGTTTGTTAAAAGTTAAATACTTTACATTTTCATTTTCTGGCTTAAGAAGTGAGATAAATGTTTCAAAGCCGTTCAGTTGTGCTCTGACAGAAGTGAGTTTTGGATGCTACAAATTACTTCCCTGTGAGTGCTCTTTCTTGCTGCTACTCCTTCCTGTAATTACGCTGACTTTGTTTGCCAGATGTTCGCTGACAACATTATACTGCTGTAGCTTGTTTTCCAGTTGCTTTATTTGTTCCTAGGACAACTCCTTTCTTGCCTTTTTCTTTCAGAGAGGAAATAGACAAAAGAGAGGGTGTTGGAGGGAACCCTTTACAAATGTTTTAAAGTGCAAAGACTGGAACAATGGATTTTGCCTCTCTCTCTGTCTGACTGAAACAATGAAAGTCCTGCACTTTAATCTTCTTAGCCCCAGGGGGTCTTCTAATTATTGCAGCTGTTGCACAGGCTTATGCTCAGTGACGTCCTCCTTCCCATTCATCTTGGAGGCTCTTTCATGTCCACCAGCTCCTCGCTGGAAATGGAAGAGCCTTCAGCTCCAAGAATAGGTGAAGTTTACCTTTAGGATCAGGGTGAGGAGAACAAAGCATTCCCCGAGTTCCTTTCCAGGATTTACAAATGACTAAAGGCTCTTCTTCGCACTGCAAAATCCACTTTAAATTGGCAGGGATATTAACTCTTTAGTCCTGACTTATTCAGGTATCATAGGGATATCCCAAGCACATGCCAGCTTAGGAAGGGCAGTGGTTGCTTCCAGTATGGAAGAAATGAGAGGTGAGAGAGGCTGTGGAGAAGGCACTCATATATTTAAGCAGCAGGAAGCTTTAAAAAAAAGTACAACTTCAGAGGAATATGTTCCCATCCCCTGCTAAGGTAATGAACCTTTTTGTGGTCATACTGAGAAGCAGGGCTTTTCTGCCCAGTTGAAGTCATAAAGTATCAGCTAAACAATCTTGGGAAAAGCAAAACCAAAAAAGAGCCAATTAATCTAAGCTAATATAAAATACATTTTAATTAACATTATAACAATAAATTGAATTTAAAAGCTGCTTCACATAGTTGAGCATTTCTAGTTTGACTGTGAGTTACAGAGTCAGCATCTAACATTCTCCATTACAGAAACACCAAGGTTACTCCCCCTGAAAAAAGAAAGTTTTAAAAGGTTTTTATATATTCAACAATATCATGGAGCAAAGGCAGATGACCAGCTTGTGAATATTATAATGGGTTTAGAGTTGTGATTCAGGGTAAATGTTTTATCTGCCTCTGTTGTGAGCTCTGTAGTAGTTGCCCATTTCTAAATTCTAGAACCAGAACACCACGCATGTCACCTGAACTCTTGTTTTTAATTTTTCCTGTACTGCTAATATAGCAATGGTCATTTACACCAGCAGGTATTTAGCTCGCAGTGAGAGCCTATGTTACTAAATCCTGAATATGCTAAAATAAGTGTTTTATTGCGTACAGTATCTTTAAAAAGAAATAGCCTCCAAAGAGTATTTTTCGTTATCTTAAGCTTTTAAATGCCAAGTGTGACTTCGCTGTTGTCTAACTCATTATGCTGCGAGGTAGTTTAGAACTGAGGCTGTCTGGGGCAGTGTGGCCCCCATCCACCCTGTTGTGCTCCTTTGGCTCCCAGCAAGGGATGAAGATGCCCTTTGGAATCTGTCCCTGTTCTCTGCTAGTCCCTGAAACCTGCCCAGAAACTGCTTGGAACATGTGGTGGAGCCTGGGCCAAATAATGCCGTGAACTAATCTGACAGTTTAGCACTCTTAATGACTGACTTTCAGGCACCTGGGATTTTTAATTCAGTGGCACAAACATAGACATGATTTTTAAGGGTGTGTTCGTCACTTGTCACTGTTGTCAAACAACATGTGGGTCCATTTGAAGGTGAAATCATGTCATTGCTTGGAAGAAGCTGTAGTGGGTTTTGTCAGTGGTTCTGAAAAGTCATTTTATAGGGATGCTCGTGGTCTGCAAGCTTCCAGTTAGTGTCTGCAGCTGGTGTGTGACTCCATATTAAATGATGAAATATGGGAATTCCCACCATTTCCTCTTTTATTTCCTGTTCCTCTGGAAGTAACTTTGATAAAATTGGTGTCTGATGGCTGAGATTTAACCCACTTGTGAGCAGGTCTCAGATAAAATGTTCTATTTTAATTTCTTAGTCCATCATAACAAGAAGAAAAACGTGTATTTTCTATTTATTGTCCATATGTAGATCTTTGATAAGTGGCAAAATTTATTGAATTTGTCTGCATGAGAAAAAATATTTCTAAATATATTGAAACCTCTTGCATCTGTGTTTTACTAAGTGATGACCCATATTTCCATGTACTTGTAAAATCACGTAACTTTTCCATCTTTCAACAATGCTCTAATAAGAAATACTTGTAAAATTTATTATTGCTACAATGTCACCATTTTCTCAAACTGTATTACAGTGTGTTATTTCCTCATCATGAAATGCTCCGGTAAAATCATCAGAGAAAAGGAACATTTGATGGTTTAGGGGCTTTTTGTTTTGTTTTTTTTTTGTGGCTTTTTTGTTTTCTTTGGGTTTTTTTTTTGTTTGCTTTTTTTGCCATTCTGTGGATGTTTTGTGGTGTTGCAATGCTTCTGAAGAATTGAGAGTGCATTAAGTGAGGTTGGATGTTATTTTTCCAAGGCCGTCAGGAGACATCCCTTTGATGATAAACTGTAAAAGACAGTGGCAACAGGGGCAAGTGATTTTGCAAGGTGGAACAGCTGTTTTGTGCCACTTCTATGGCCTTTCTGGTTTGTTTTAGCTGTTGTCAAATTCAGGGGAGTTATGTGTGTGTGTAGAAAACAGAATGTGAGTGTTAGGCAGATCCTGCCTTAGCCAAACCCATCTTAACTCTAGGCTTCATCTCCAAACATCCATCAACTGCTGAAGTTGTCAAGGCTCTTTCCAGAACCAGAAAGACCCCAAATAAAAGCAAACTTTTTTAAACCTGTATAAACACACATTTATGGTGTGTGTAGGAAACCATGGTTATGAAAAGTTGACCGAAAGCCATGGATTTATAAATTTTGTATTTGTAGTAAACTTTGATGCATAGGACCAGATATCAGGGCTAATCAATCTGCTCCAAAAGCATCTTTCTCTTTTTTTGGGGGTGTGTGTTTTATCACTACTGGCATCAGCCACTAGAGGGGGAACATAATTTATATCAAACATATCTTTTAGCCTTTTGCTATTTTTATTCTACCCACCTGTTCCAGCATTATAGCAACATCTAGAGCTGCAGAGTTACAGCACAAGGGCGACTGCAGGAGCAGCACAAAGAGTGTCACTAACACAAGAATCTTGCTCTCCTCAGGTGTTGTGTTTCACTACCGTGCAGCAACCAGCAGGTACACCCTGAATTTCACCCAGGCTCACCAGACCTGTCGGGACAACGGCGCTGTCATGGCAAGCCCAGAGCAGCTGAAAGCAGCCTACGAAGATGGATTTGAGCAGTGTGATGCTGGCTGGGTGTCCGACCAGACTGTGAGGTGAGGCATTTCAAGGGCCCCTTGGCACAGCTTCCCAAAATTCATATGCTTTGCCTGTGCAGGCTTAAACTGCTGACTTGCTCCGATAATAAATTTGGCCGTGCTGCATTCCAGGTATCCAATTAGGCACCCAAGAGTTGGCTGCTTTGGAGACAAAATGGGAAAGAAAGGAGTCAGAACGTACGGGCGCCGCTTCCCCAATGAGACTTACGACGTGTATTGCTACGTGGAGCGCATGGAAGGTAGGATAAAAACTCAAAAAATGGCTTCAGGTCCTTGTGTGGAAGAGCAGGGAAATAGGAAGTTCCGTTTAAAATAAGTTTTGGCTGCTTTGGGTCTGCAGGGCCTTGCCGAATGGAGCGAACCTACAGTTTGTGGTCTAGCAGGTCTTAATTATAGGAGAATGTGGAGCCTGAAAAGAGGCAGTCAGGTTTAAAGCTGCTATAGTTAGTGCAGCAGATCTCACAAAAGTTGCTGCTGAAGCATCTTATTTTAATTTTTTTTTTGAATGTTATAAAAGTATTTTCAAAGAAGGCCATTTAATGTTTTAGGATCTAGATATACTATATATAAATACATATACAGGGATGGATATAGTATGTGTGCTTACTGTATTATAGTTCATAAAGTATGTAATTAAGTTTTTTATGTGTTCATGGCACAAAGTTAGACAGATATTGGATTACCATCTAGGTTTAATAATATCTTTTTAAAAAGAGGGCATTTCATCATCAAAGAGAAGGAAAAAAAGCTTTATAGTGAGTAAACTGGGTCTTCTTTAGTAACATCTTTTGCAATTTCACAGTACAACTATGACCTTTGGAAAATCTACTATTTAAGTGGCTCTTGAGAGCCATCATGGTTCTTCTGTGTGGTTACTATGAGCCATGGATCATGATGTGAACCCCATGGTATATCATGATCCATTGCTGGGGTCTGTGATCAGACTTTATTCAACAAAGAATTTGATGGTAAAGAGAAAAATAGAGTAAATTTTCCTCTGATAAGGCAGTTGATCCTGTGTGGACAAATCTCTGTATTACAGGTGTGATGTTGTAATAATTTCTTACAACCTCCTTTCTAGAAGGTTATATCATTTCAGTGGGCCTATAGATATCCAGACATCAAATATCCTTATGCCTAGACATTACTGTGACTAGTTAAATACACAGATTCAAAATGTAAATGCAGAAATAACCTTTCATGTCCTGTAGCCTGTATTTCTTGGCATTGTGCTGGCTATAGACATGGGAACTCCATTCTGGTACAGAAATCCTTTGCAACCAGGACCAAAGTACAGTTTCCATTTACTACAGTGGTC
The DNA here is from genome assembly GCA_013400415.1 of Scytalopus superciliaris. Classification (NCBI taxonomy): domain Eukaryota; kingdom Metazoa; phylum Chordata; class Aves; order Passeriformes; family Rhinocryptidae; genus Scytalopus; species Scytalopus superciliaris. The sequence goes on from VXBX01008064.1 coordinate 136,357, forward strand.
TGAGTGTGTCACACTGCCTGTGTCTTTACAGGCTTTTATTCCGTACCAGTTTCACTGTTCCCTTCCAAAGAGACCCTGATAGTTCCTAATTAAATACCTTTAGGGATGATCCTTGAGAGTTGTACACTTAATTTGGTGCTCCTGCAGTCAGCAGAACAATTAATCAGCCATGAGCAAGCCTGCCTCTGTATGAGTACATGTATTTGTAATATTCAATTGCAAAATGAAGGTGCTCTATGTTTGCAATCTGTCTTAGAGAAGAAATAGAATAGATCATGCAAAGTTTTCTCCTGCTGATGAGTTACAGTCACAGAGATCAATAGATGTTTTACTTTTAGTAAGTGAAATTCTGGCCCAAGTTGGAGAGTTGTACAATACAAGCAATACAAGTCTTGCAAAGCCTCTAAAAACATGCAAGTTTGATAACTCTGGAAATTGACAGGATTTTGTTAGTTCACTTAATTGTCTTAATTTTAGTTATGTCCCATTTATATCTGTCTGTGAGCAGCACCCCTGGACATCTGCTGTTCCTAACACTTGATCCTCCATCAGTCCTTGAGCCTCTGAATCGAGGCTGTTAAATTCAATTTGGGTCTTTCCTATCTTACAAAAAGAAGTTTTGACTAATTTGTTTCACTCCTGGATGAAGAACAATCCTATGTTCCTTTCCCTCTTTAGGAACAGTGTAAGTTAATACAGAGAAGCTTATCCTGCATGCTTGTGAGCCAGCAATTTCTCAGGGTCAAATATTCTCACCAAGCTTTCAAAAATAAAAAATTAAAGTAAGCCAAAACTGAAGTGTTTTTCACTGAGGCTTATGATCTCTGCTTGAAACAACCGGGGACCAGACTGCGAGGCCCAAAAAGCTTGCAGTGACTGCACAGTCTTCCTGGGTGAAGATGCACAGGCACAGATTCTCAGTTTCTCATGGTCATTAATTGGTTCTTCATTGTTATAAAATTTCATTTACCGAGACTTTTGAGCTGGCTTTCCTCTCTGGATATCCATAAATTTCTATCCTGTTGTTGTGGGTGATGGTTTGTTTAAAGACATACCTGTTGTTGTGGCCCATCAGCTGTACTGTGGTAAAGAGACCTGCTTGGGTATGAAATATTCAGCATTTAAGAAATATAATCTGGAACAGAATATTGAGGAGATTTGGTCTATCAACCCAGGTAGCAATAAGCACATTCATTATATTGATCAATTTCAATGCCTGATTATTGTAATAGTCAAAGATACTCCCCCCTTTTTCTCTGCTGCTTGGTTGGCTTGTTTGTTTTCCTTTTTTGTGCGTGTGCGCAATCATAGTTATTTCCTATTTTCTCTGAAGTTTTCAGGTGATCTGGAGTGTGGAAAGAACTACTGTGGTTTCCAAAAGGAGTGAAGGTTTATGGATATGGGCTATAGGAATGGTATAAGCATGTTACAGTGACATGCAGAGAAACTAAATCGCTCTATTTGGATGAAGAGAAACAGGTGCATGCTAGAAGACACATCATGAAATAGTGCAGGATAAATTATTTCTCAGTGCCTTCACAGAAACGTGAGCATCTGAGCCAGACTTTCTTTTTAAGGCGGGTATAAGGAGCCAAGGTGACTTAGTCTGCACAACAGAAGCAGTTCCTCTGAGAACAAAGGTTAATTTCAAATGAAGACCTTGTCAGCTGTTGCATAACATCAATGAGTGTATAATTCAGAGGCACTCATCCACAGATGACAGACATTTAGACAAAATGTCAGTGAAGTTCCTGGAAGGTGAAGGTTGCACTAAACTAGACTGCTGTGCTGGCAGAAAACTTGCAGTTCACAATTTAAGATTATGCCAAATTCCCAATTGCCGTGTCCACCAAAGGCTGACTCTGCAAGGTATGACCTTTCTCTTGTAAAGAGCACTCCCAACACCCAGTTCCTAACAAAGGACATCCATGGCACTTAGGATACTGTAGAACTGGGCTTAAACATGGCTTTTCCCATGCAAATTTGAACGCTTATATTCATGTAGCCTGTTCTTATTCAATGCCAAATCTATTAGACTTACTTGCACTACACAGGTCCTTATTTGGAGAGTCTGTGTCAGTGGAATGACTATTCATGGAGTAAGATGGTGCTTGATTAATAATATCAAAATCGGGGCTGTAATGAGAATGTCATCATGGAAGTCATTGAACAGTTATTGGTCTGTTGGCTGCTATTAGTGTGTTACACAGAAGGCCATAAATGGTGGTAGGGATTCTTGCAATGCATTTTAAAATAAATGTGCATTGAATTTACAGTACTAATTTGGGTATTTGCACTGAGGATTTGTAGGAGCAACTCCATTTCAGTTTAATTCCTTTCTGACCATATGAAATCATGAAGTTAGCCAGAGACATGGATTGCTCCTTGAAACATAAATGATTAGCTTAAATTAAAACCAGTTATCTAGGCTAACTCTTACCATTTCCTTGTTCTGAGGGAAGCCAGAGAGATTAAAGGCTGCACAATTCTAATTTAAATATTGAGCTTCCCTAAAACTCTCAGAAGAATAATTATGGGAAGGATTTAAAATTTCTGTGCTCTTAGTGATAAAAAAAATGTGAATCTGGAGTCAAAATATCATCAAAAGAGGGAGGACATGGTCTCTTATTACAAACTGATCTACATTCCTCATGTGTTATCTCATGTTCCAGTGTACGAAGCATTAACAAAAACATTTAAGGTACTTTTAACTGCAGAAGATGATTTGCTATTAAGGAGTTTAAAGTGATTGAGCTGCAGAGGTTTGGGTGTAACTCAGAGCTTCTCTTGACACCTCCAACTGAAACAGTGTCAGCACCAGTGTCTGTGGAAGAATCCCTGGGATGGAGATGGGCGGCGAGGAAGGGAGGGATTCCCTTCTGCCCTCAGATAGAGAGTGAGTGGTTGATTTCACAGTGCCTGTCGTGTCAGAGACAGACAAAATGCCAAGTGAGGGCCTAGGGGGGTGTGGTGCTGAGCCAAGGCACAAACTACTCTGTCAGGATTGTCTTCTGGCCAAAGCCAGCCAGAACCCATATCTGCCTAACAAGCCTATGACATATGCAGGATGGGGACTCATGCTAAGAAAGTTATTTTGGGGTGTCTGTGGGGAAGATTATACAGCTTCACTTCCATTGCACCATTCCCCTCCTACGGTGAATGCAGAGAATAAAAACAAAAACACTGAACCAGATGTCCTTTGGATACTTTCCACCTACTCTCATGCGGTTTTGCCATTGTCATGAAAATTTCTGTGAGATTGATAATAGCATTTAAAGAAGTCATAGTCTAAAATATGGCTTCAGGTGAGAAGTTGCTTCAGTGTTTTGGGCAGCCTAAGATCTTCTCCAGAATCCATTTTGCTTCTGGACCAACAATTGGATTAGGTTT
>VXBX01008064.1:139827-168733 GCA_013400415.1 Scytalopus superciliaris
TTTTCCTTTTCTTTTTCCCCCTAGTTCGGGGCCTGTGGTAGAATCACAACCTTTACATTTGCTTATACTGGGCACTTAACCAGCCTGGGATTGTGTGACATCACTGGGGGTCATGAATCTCAAGAGGATTCTTGTTCAGCCTATGGGTTTGCACAGAGTAGACTCAAGACATTCAGGAGAGTTTAATTAAATCATTGGTGATGAGTGTCAAAAGGAATCAATTCACTCGTCCTGACATGGAGGAGAAAAAGCCTTCTTCACCTTGTCTGGCCTTTCGCTTTAAGGCTGAACCGAGCTGCTTAGATGTTTGTGGTTTTTCAGTTCTAGAAAGTGTTTTGTAGTAACTAGTGACTTTGTTAAGGACACCTCTTTGTTACCCTGGTGTGCCAGAGAACAAGCCCTTAACAACAGAGAAAGGGAGGAGGAGGAAGTGGAAGTTCTGGGGCCCTGAAGGTACAATGGTAAATGCTTTAGTCCCTGAAGTGTCCATGGTACTGCTGCTTCCTTGCACCCTTTATGGTATTTGAGGAGTGAGGTTCTGAACAGATTCCAGGTTTCTGAGGAAGAAAAAGTCATGATGGCACTGCCTCTTAAGTGTTTGGGCTTTGACCTGCCATGTGTCTGTGACCAAACATTTAAGGGTGCAGCTGCAGGTGGGAAAATGTCCTTAGAATGCTCTATATAACACCAGAAAAGATGATATTTTGTTAATTGGGCCAGCTTTCATACATGACCGGGCATCCTGATCCACAGCTGTAGTCACAGAATGCTGGTGCTCTAACACCCCCAAAAAGGCACTGTTGCTTGATGAACCTGATGAGTTCCACCATCTCTCAGAAGCAACTAAAGGAATAGGTGTGGAGCTCAAGACACATTATGCTAAATAAAAGAAGGAGATCTGGCAAATTCTTAGTGGGAGATAATGTTTCTTCTCAAACAAGCACCATCAAGGAGCAAAGATGAAAAGGCATTGGAACTTCATTTGTATTGTTTTTATTTAAAAATGCAAAAGTTAGCAATTTCCATCTATGGGAAGGATTGGCTATTTGTGCATTTGATATCCCTGTGGATGTTCTAATGTCTGTCTTTAGCTGACACTGAAGGTAGTGGAGTCTGTGGAATCTGAGCACCCTAGTCTAAGGTAAAGCTCATGAACACCAAATTCTAGATGGGACAGTAATAATCACAGAATTGCAGAATCATTAAGGCTCTAAGGTACCTTTAAGATCATCAAGTCCAACCATCAACCCAGCAGCACCACCATGTTCACCATTAAACCATGTCCTGATGAAGGATCCTGGTGCTCTTAAAGAACAAAATGGGGGAAAGACTAAAACTACTCCAAACTTTATTTGCCATTCCCTGACATGGAATGGGTAATAGCAAGGACAATGCACAGGTGGTTGACCAGTCACCATCTGCATCAGCTGGTCAAAACAAGATGTGTCAAAAGCATTCAGTTGGAGATGTCTGTGAAAAAAAAGTATTACTGGTGAGGTCTGTGCTGGAGAGCTTGCCCCCAGATTCGTCACGTCTGCCCCAGTCAGTACATACTGTATATTGACTCTGGCCATGGTTTGAGCCTGCCCTTCTTTCCATCTTGCTTTTAAGATGTGTGATTCATGAAATTCACATCTACAAACACACCCAGCTCAGTGAGATACCTCCTGATGGGAGAGAATAAGTGAATCAGAGCAATGAAACTTGCTTTAAAACTGGCCGATAAGTCTGTAGATATTAAACTTTTTCCTTGGGGATTGTAGTGAATCAGCTCTTGCCTTCCAGAGAAAAACCTGGCTTCTCCATCTGCCTTGATATATTGGAAAGAGATGGAAACAGCACGACTTTCATCAGGTGTCTGTTTTAACCAAGCAAAGCAAGCACATGTAACAGGAAAATTCTGGGGATTGTTCAAGCGCTCTGGCAGCTGGGCTCGTCCATCAGCCTGAAGCTTGGCTTTAGATAGAAGCCAGCAATAATACACATTACATTATTGTCTGCAGCCTGAATCTTGTCATGTTCTCCATCTCACCCCCTGGTACTGCAGAACTGGTTTTCCCCTGTCTACTGGTCTAAGCCCTGGGGCTTGCCTGCATAGTTTTGTTGAGTTACTTGGAGTGTACTCCAGCTATAAAAACGTTGCTTTTAGCACCCATAGAACTGAATCTACCTTGCTTGGTGCTGGTGTCATTTGTTTATCACCAGACAGATTTTCTCTTATTTTCCTTCTTCTCAGTATTTTGGCTGAGAAATTGGGGTGCTTTCAAGTCATCATAAAGAAAGCACTTCTAAGAGTGTGACAGGATCAGTCCTTCTGCTAAATGTGGAATCTGTTGTGCTGTCAAAAAATGGGAGTAAATTTTAGAGATTGCATGGATTAAATATGTTTTATTATCTCCAGCATTGTTTTTCTTGTTTTGTAGAGGAAGTTTCTGTGCAAGGGTGAAGTTTTTTCTCTTGGGTACTTGGAAGGAGTCAGGATGTTTCAGCCATGTGTTGGAAGTGAATACACTAGAGAAAAAAAACATAAAACTTTTTTTTTCTTTTGGTAAGGTGGTTTCAGAAGATTGCAGAACCACTTCTAAGTATTTCTGGGTTTATATTGCAAGGAGTGCCCTTATTAAAATCTTGTTCTGTTTTTCACATTTCATTCCAACAATTATTATGCACATTACATGCACTCTCTATCACATGGAATTTATTTTCAGACTGGACAGACAAATTGTGGAGCCATAACTCCTAGAGCAAATGTATTTGGAATCTGACTTTTGCCCTTTCCTGGATTTTTAAAAAAATAATAATTGTGAAATCACAGAAAAACACTTTTTAACTGTAGCAATTACAAGGTGCCATGTTTTAACATCTTTACCCTTTATGTTATCACTAGCATTCCTGAAATAAATGAGTATTTACTTGGTATATTATGGAATTTTGCGCATTTCTCTGCTACCTTTTTGTCTTCTTTGTGAGTTTAGTGGCACAAATTCTTTAATATACCAATTAGGTGACAAATACTTTGGATTTCACCTGTTGGATTGTTCTGGTAAGGATGCGTTTTTCCTTAGACACATCAGCTTTTTAGTACTGTGGTGGGCTCTTTTATAAAACAGCCCTGACAATGATAGTATCTGCATGACAGCCGCTGACTTTTAAAAGATGAGCAAAAAAAATAAAAATGTGTAGGGTCAATAGAATTGATTCAATACAAGGAAAGATATGCCACCTGTCTTTTAAATGTGCTGGATTATCAGTATTGCATACACAGGCAAACCACAAGGCAAATTTGAGGCAGACTTCCATATGAAAATGCTGTTGTGCAACTTAGGTAAGTAATTTCTCTGCTAAGTGACCTCTCTTAAAGAACCTTGCATTTTGAAATCTGACAGCAAGGCATAACCATTCAGTACGTTTCTTTGCCTTAAATGAGTGCAGAAGACAGCCCAGAGGAATAAATGAGACTAACATTAATGATGTTATTCACTAGCTCCATTTGGGGCCAGTCATCCAGATCAGCTGATGGAAAAATTGCTTCTCTAGTAATCTTTCATGTTTGCCCATTTTCCTGTCTATTCAATAAGTTTCTCCCAGAAGGAATGTTGTGGGATTTTCTGACATTATTTAGTTTTTGATCCATTTTTGTGTCTAGAAATCATGGCAATTCATTGCTCTTCTTTACTTGTGTCATTTTCTTACCTACTTGTGCCAATATATGCTATATTACTGCAGTTTAATTGCATTTTAACTGTTAATTTTCATACACATCATGGCTGCTGTGAGAGAGGATCAGTGAGTAGTCCTCAAAGAGGGCTGCTGCTCCAGAGAGGCCTTTATTTGCCTCTTTGTTCTGTGATACTGCTGTTGGGACAGGACTGTGGGATAACTGCATCCATCAGTCTGTGCTGGCCATGACACCAGAGCTGGTATGCAGATGCAGCAAAAGCTGCCTTCAGCAGAAGGGTTTAATAAAAAAACCTTCATTATCTGTGTGGTCTGAAGAGCTAAATGAAGCATTCTGGTGGTCCTGGGGATGAATGGTTCTTTGCTTTCCCTTTGCTATCCCTCTCCAATAGATGTGCTCTGTCCCTTTCCCTCCAGGTTGGGAGCTCCACACAACATGGGTAAAGAAACTTACACTATGGAATTGGTATTACAGCTGTAATAACAAATCAGAGCTTCTACCTGGGAGGAAAAAGAAAGTTGGCACGTTGCCTCCTTTCACACTTGCATTCCTTTCAGTCCCCAAACAAGCGTAATATTGATGTGAATGAAACTGCTCGGGGTGATGTAGTTTCTGTCTGCATTTTTCTGGGTTCCCTTCTGACTAGTGCAGGGGCAAGACAGATTGCATGGCCAGTATGAAAAAGCAGTGCTCTCCTGCAACAGTGGCTGCTGTGTTCTGGCCTGCTCCAGCTGAGGGGAGGAATTGCTGTATTGTATCAAGTATCTCGAATTTTGCACTGTTGGTTTAAAAATACTGATTTTTGGTCTCATCAGTTCCGCCTGAAGTCTGAGCAAAGACTAGGAAAGAGTCAGTTTACTGCTTCATTCCCAGGACATAAACATTAGAAGCTTGATTTTTTATTTTTTTTTTTCTTTCTTACAGTGTTTGGGTGAATGAGGTAAAACAAGACAACTGCACAATGGTGGTTTAGCATGGAAGTAAAATATTACACGTGCTTCTTGCTTTTTTTCAGTTTCCAACTTACAAACTATCACTTACAAACTGATGGAAGCGAAACCACACTAACAACATTCGAGACTAATTCAGCTTTTCTTCACACAAAAAGGGCTTTGTGCATGAAACATGTCTGTTCCATTTCCCCACCTCTGTTTCCCTTCCATTGCAAGGTGAAGGCTGGTGGAAATCAGACATTGGAAGCTGTTCTGGGGCAGCCAGTCAAGAACATTTGCTTTTTTTTTCTTTTTGTTTTGGTGTCTCAAGTAGGATTCTAGTGATGACTAAAAAGGTCAGGTAAGAGGCTTGCAGATGTAAAAGATTTGTTTTACAGAGAAAGCAAATTCTGTTGAGCTGGGTTTAATTAGCTCAGTTGAGCTGCAAAGTCTAACAGAGGTCGCAGGGGAGTTTCAGGGACCAAGGGAGGGACTCGGAGTCCAACCACTGTGAACTTCATGACATAGAGGTTGCTTGCAAATGCTCATTCTTTGAGGCAGGTCAATTTTCAAACCCAAATGTGGGACATTCGGTTTCCGACTACCTGATTGTTTTTTTTTCTCTTAAGGGAAAAGATGTTTGGGATAAAAACCCCAACCTTGCAGGATGCTACATGGGTGAGGGGGGAACTAAGGTGAGCTGATGGACCGTGCCGCTCAGTGTTTGTCATTTCTCTTTTCCTCCCCCAGACGAAGTGGTTCACGTCTCAGCGCCAGAGAAGCTCACCTTTGAGGAGGCTAAGGAGCTGTGCCTGAGCAGAGGGGGTGTCCTGGCCTCTGTGGGGAACCTGTACGTGGCCTGGAGGAATGGCTTTGACCAGTGTGACTACGGCTGGCTGGCGGACGGCAGCGTGCGGTACCCGGCCTCCGTGGCACGGCCCCAGTGCGGAGGAGGGTTGCTTGGGGTGAGAACCCTGTATCGCTATGAGAACCAGACAGGCTTCCCCTACCCACATAGCAAGTTTGATGCCTACTGCTATGAACGTAAGCAGGTTTTGGTTTTTTGGTTTCTTTTTTTTCTTGTCATCGTTTTCAGTATGCTTACTGTGTTTTCTCTGATATGTGTGTTCTCTTTTGGTTCTTCCTCTCTGTGTCTGTGTTTGGTTGTGTTGTTTTCTTTTTTTTTTCAAATTGGTTTATCACTATGGCTTTGCCAGAAAGAGAAAAGCCAGACTAAAACAAATGTCTTAAAGCAACACTGGCATGCGAAGATAGGCAAAGTTTTAAGGTAAGAATTTCAGTCTGAGCAGCATTTTTACACACCGAGTCACCCTGAGACTGTGGATGCTCCGTATTTTGTACAACCTGGTATCTTTGTGTCATGTCAATGGACACAAGACATATCAGACATTCAAAACGCCACCTGAACGTGCTCCTGTGTCACCTGCTCCACACCTTGGCAGGTGATCTCCAGAGGTCCCTACCAACCTCAACCATTCTGTGATTCTGTGCTAAGAACTGAAGAAATGTCCAACTTGACCCAGGTGAACGACTGTCATGTAACTTGGTATTCTGTCTCCAGTGATGGCAGTAAGAGGGACTAATTACAGGCTGAGTACAAGCCTGGTCACTTTCAGGTCTCTGAGATGCCCCTAATTTTGGGGCTACCTCTGGATCCCAGGCACTTTCTCCCTTCATACGCTTGGTGTTTCATGTCCCAGTGGATTGTCTAAACTTACTGCTGCTTGTTTCCCTGCTGCTGTTTTCAGAGACCCATCAGGCACTTGCTACATTCACATGATAGCATCTAATCTGCATCAGTCTAAACCAGATGTCCTCCACACCTGTCAGCTTTCCTTTGGGGTTCAGTATTCCTCTGTAGCCTCATCTATCCTCAGTGTCAGCCACGTGGCTATGCTATTATGGTGCAGNCTTGTCATCGTTTTCAGTATGCTTACTGTGTTTTCTCTGATATGTGTGTTCTCTTTTGGTTCTTCCTCTCTGTGTCTGTGTTTGGTTGTGTTGTTTTCTTTTTTTTTTCAAATTGGTTTATCACTATGGCTTTGCCAGAAAGAGAAAAGCCAGACTAAAACAAATGTCTTAAAGCAACACTGGCATGCGAAGATAGGCAAAGTTTTAAGGTAAGAATTTCAGTCTGAGCAGCATTTTTACACACCGAGTCACCCTGAGACTGTGGATGCTCCGTATTTTGTACAACCTGGTATCTTTGTGTCATGTCAATGGACACAAGACATATCAGACATTCAAAACGCCACCTGAACGTGCTCCTGTGTCACCTGCTCCACACCTTGGCAGGTGATCTCCAGAGGTCCCTACCAACCTCAACCATTCTGTGATTCTGTGCTAAGAACTGAAGAAATGTCCAACTTGACCCAGGTGAACGACTGTCATGTAACTTGGTATTCTGTCTCCAGTGATGGCAGTAAGAGGGACTAATTACAGGCTGAGTACAAGCCTGGTCACTTTCAGGTCTCTGAGATGCCCCTAATTTTGGGGCTACCTCTGGATCCCAGGCACTTTCTCCCTTCATACGCTTGGTGTTTCATGTCCCAGTGGATTGTCTAAACTTACTGCTGCTTGTTTCCCTGCTGCTGTTTTCAGAGACCCATCAGGCACTTGCTACATTCACATGATAGCATCTAATCTGCATCAGTCTAAACCAGATGTCCTCCACACCTGTCAGCTTTCCTTTGGGGTTCAGTATTCCTCTGTAGCCTCATCTATCCTCAGTGTCAGCCACGTGGCTATGCTATTATGGTGCAGCCTGTCCTTGCATAGACTCCTGTCACTCCAAGAGGTTCATCAGCTTCACAGCTGAATATCCTGCTTCCCCCAGCAGCACAGAGAGGTTGGATGTCTCAGCACTTTTCCTGCAGGTCTCTCTGCTCAAGGAAGTTCCTGTGGTTGCAAATAGCACAACTGACATTAATGCTGGGTTGAGTTAAAAGTGCAAAACTTGATCATAACTATGAATATCTAGGTTTTCTGGACTCAGTCCTGTGACTCTAAATCAGAACTGCTTCAAATGTGCAGTTTGTACCGTCCCCATTCTTGTGGATCCTGAAGCAACTGCAGCTGCAGTTCTTTCCAGCTCAGGCACTGAAGAGCCATTTATGAACAAATCTTACTTCTTGAGAACAAATCTCAACATCTGTTCCAGTCTGGCTCTTCTCAGACACTGTTGGTTTGTTGTTTTAATTTTCCTGTATAGTTTGTGGGTATGATGTTCCAAAACTTTGCATGTGGAAGTAGTCCTAATGGACTTCAAGGGAACTGCCCACAGGAAAAAGGACTTAGTTAAGTTCAGGAGTCTGTGCTTAATTCTGCAGAACAGAGTTTTGTCCTGTCACTCCTTCTGTTCCTTCTCCAAATTGTTTATGATCTGTTTAAAGTGTTGTGGATAAAACAGACTCTAATGAGGGTGAATTTCATCAGTCCCTGTAAAAGACTGGAGTAGGAACTGGACACTTTGCCTGTAATCTAGTCTTTTGTTAGGACAAATTCCAGCTTGCTGTTTGTTTTTGAGAATTTCACCCCTTTCAAGCAACATGTGCCTTTAAAATGTTTTTCCCAGAAGTTTTAGTTAATGAATTTTGGTAACATACCATTTGTTCTAAAAACAACCTTGATAAGTATTGAGTTGTTGCCTTTTGTGTAACTGCTTTTTCTGCAAGCTCTTGTCCTTGATACATGAAGAATAAACATTTCACCACTTTGCAGCCCAGGAAATAGACAGTGTAAGACTATCAACGCTTTTACAAGACAGAGTAAGACTAAAAAGGACCAACACAATTTGGTAGAGGGTGAGCTGCTCTCTAGCAATTTTAATTTAAACAACATTTCATCAGAGTTAATTAAATGCTGCTAGCTAGATGACTCAGGCTTTGCCACATGCATATGGTTTTATGTAGGGAAATGCAGGAGTGTAATGCTGTACCCTCCTCCAGGGTGCCTGTCTGCTGCATATTTCAGAAGTTACTGAAAACTCTCTCCCTCTCTCAGAAGGTGCTAGGGATCTCACAGGAACCAGCTGTGACTCCTCACTGCTTTTGCTAAAAGATTTATGTATGGGGTGAGTAATGAGACTCACTTCCCAGCATCTTGGTCTTCCACATCTCCAGCAGATGTCTGATGCAGTGGCTGTAGAGTGAGTCACTCTCTCCCGTTGAAGCCCTGGAACCAGTCCCTCTTTTGGGGCAGTGAAAAGGAGAAAGCAGTAAAAGGTCCTGCGTGAGAGCAGAAAGCTTGAATTTAAAGTCTTTGTTTCAAACCATTTTTTGTGTGGAAGTGTCTTCCAAATCTTTCCATTGTCTCTGTTTCAAAGCTTTGGTGTGTTAGCCCATCAAAATCCACCATTCCCCAGCTCTGGCTGCTTTCAGGTGGATGTGAAGCTTCTACACAGTGATTCTCACCATGCCTGATGACAAAATTGGCCCTTGGCTCTCCATGTAATTCCAGCCCAGTGTTCACAGCCCTTAATTGTGTGTGTCTCACATTACATTGCTTTGCTTCCATCCTCACCTGAATGCCCAGCCACACCACAACTGAGCTGTGGCAAACCAGGCACCTGTTTTAGTCACTGCAAAGGCAAACCACATGTTTAAGAAAGGGGATGTCTTCTTCATCCTTACTCAGACTCTTCACCCCTACTCTGTGATTAAAAGTCTCTTGGGCAGAAAATCCCAAAATATTAATTTGTAGTTGAAAGAAACCTCAATCTGTACTTTGTATGTTTTACTTACTTTTAAAAAGGAATCATATTTATTAAAATACACAAAAAAATCCAGGAAGTAAATTCAATTTAAAAATGATATGCACTAGTTTCAGTAAAGCAGCCAACCTGGACAACTTTTAACAGTACAGTTAAGTTCAGGATTTTAACTTCAGTAGTGTTTTGATTACAAGATTAAATTGTATGAAGTGTCTTGACTTTATGAAAATAAGAGTGGCCCAGACTAATAATACATGAATTAAAATCAAAAAGTCTTGTTTTAAAAACCTGAAACCTTTGTCCCTTTGATCACAAGTGCTTTTCACTCTGCAGAAACCACATGGCTCTGAGTTTCTGAAACATTATCTGTGTGTTTCATTTCAACCCTCCAAGGCTTTTGCCAGACCTTTTATTTCTTTTTTTTTTTTTTTCCTTTCCTTGAGAGATACCTAATCATGTATCTGATGAGGCCTGAAATGGTTTCATGTTAGACACATGATTAAGTACTTGCAGCTCCTTGGAGGCATCATCAGAGAGAAAGTTTTTCAAGTGTTAACATAAAGGACTTATAAACATTAACATATTTTTCTTTCTTTTTTTTTTTTTATATATTTTATTTTTCATTTCCCTTTTTAATCTATTNGAGCATTTATATTGGCTTGTAAGAGTTTAAACATTTTATCATTTTAAAAATCCTTTTAAATAGGTACCTATTTAATTGTTAGTTCCTGCATAGAGCTAGGTATTTATTTAATCCCACCCCTCAACCTTCCAGTCTTGCCAGACCTGTTTCACTGGACTGTGTAGAAATCAGGCTTGAGCTGACTTTGGATGGGCTGTTTTATCCCACAGCATCTGCAGAACAAATTGCGCTCCTCAAAAGCACTAATCAAAATGTATGCAGGGTCTTTTCTTACATACCCGCAACAAAACTGAACTTGACGAGCTTCGTACACAGAGGTGGTTGAATTTTTGAAACATAAATCCCCATTTTGCTGAGAACCATTGATTTATGAATTCTTTCACAGACCTGTATTGATCTTGGCGAATCTTTCAGCAAAGCATTTTTTGCTCGACTCAAAACACGTGTTGACCATTCCACTCTGGATTTGTCCCATTTTCTCTCACATTTTGCTCCTTCGTTTTGACTCTTTTTCACGCACCTTTATTGTTTCTTTTTTGGTTATACCACTTTGGTTTGGCACTGTGATTTAACTTTAGCTGGAGATTGGAAAATTCCAGTCCTGGGATGGTGTTGCCATGTGTTTTCCTCAGGAATGAGTCCATGTTGTCTGATTGTTTCAACACAGTCCTGTCAAGAGCATATCCAAGTCAACGACTGTTGGAGACTGAGGGCCTCTGGCTTTGATACTTCATCCATCTAAAGCTCAAAATCAGAGCACTATTTTACTGCAGAAATATAGGAAATTATGACCTCCATACTATGGAGCCCCTGTTTTAAGAGGTCCTACAGCAGGAGCCACCACGACTGGAGGCAAAGCCTCAGGGAACATCCACAGTGCTCTCTTTGTCCGGCAGCAGGAAGGACAAGACTTTTAGGCACAGCTCAAAAGCTGGCAAAAGAAACCTTGCCTTCCCTTTTGCTGCATGTGACTTAGCTTGGAAAACTTTGAATAACTGGGCAGTTCTGTCCTTCTCCACAGCAACCGTCGGTAGCTGCGTGTCCCAGCTATTTCCTGGATGAGGGAATTATTTCCAGGCTGATGTCAGGGACTGCCTTATGGGAGATCTGTGGATTTTTGATCAGCTTGGAAATAACCACAGAACAATGAAGACATTGGGCGTGGTGACACCCGGGGAGCAAGATTGCCAATCTGAGGAGAGAAAGAAAACCAAAAGGAGAAGTTTTGTCTTGGATGAAAGGCAGAGGAGTGCTGGACAGAATAAAGCCCGTGTGCTCCACCACTTCACAGCCCAGTATCAGCACAGGCAGATGCCTTGGAGCGAACGCCTCAAGGCCATGGCACTGGCCACAGTGTGTACAAGGCTGTGGGCTCTGCTCTGGCTGCCTTTCCCTGCTGTGGAGGTGAAGCTATGCAAGGGGATTTAGCTGCCTTACTGAGGCAGCTACTGCCAGATAACAATTGCCCAGCCTTTTATTATTTTCCTAAGAAGGTAGATCTCCGTGCTTCTCTCAGATATGCAGTTTATCAAGTCCTACTTAGCTGCGGAGATCCCCAGTAATATCTTGAACCAGGTGTGGGAGTAATAAATCCCTGAATGTCCCTGCTGGGTTGATAGCAACAGGAAAACACCGCAGAGGCTGCACATGCCGATGGCTCGCTGCAGGTTTCTCACCCCACTCTGCCTCAGGATTTGGGGAAGTCAGTCAGGCTGTGCCGAAAACTGCAAGAAGATCTCCATGCACTTCACACAACTGTGGTAAAACACCTGACTCCTACCTCACCCTGAGAAGGAGGTGGTAGGGTGCAGCTCGACATTTTAAATGCTGTGTGAAGTAGGAACACAGGAAACCCAATTTATCAATGTAGTTGATGTGTGTGGAGCAACTGCTGGGAGCCTCAGGAGGTGAAGCTTGAGGAGGAGAAGCTTCTTTTGCCAGAGGAAGTTAACTTGCATTTGGCAGAGTGATTCAAAGCTGGGTGCTTTAAGAATAACCTCTGAGTGCAGATGTGGTCAGAGAGAGAGGGGAAAGAGATGACACAGTTGCAGGCAGTTTCCTCAGGTCACTGAATGGGCCAGGTAGCAAGGACAGGATTAGGAGCAGCAAGGTGAAGAAGTAAAAGGTCCATCCCTTTAGGTGCGTTCATGTGCAGGAAAGACAAACTGGTTTTGCTCTTTGCTCACCATTGTAGGGACTCGACATCACTTGTAGGACATATGGGTGATTTTTCTCCTCTCACACCAGGTGGGGAGAGCAAAGCAGCAAGAATTTTGCTGTCAGTTCCTGCCCAAGTGACAGTCTTGGCTTTCATTGTCCTTCAATTGTTTTTTTTTGTGGTCATGAAGCAAAGATTACTGCTTTTATTTGGTGCTGGGAGACATATTTAATTAAGAAGAGCTGACTAAAGAGGTTTGCTGGGATTTTTTTGTCCTCTTTGGCAGTTTTATTATAAATAATGAGGAAAGAGAAATGTTTTTTTCCTATTGTTCTTATTGGCAGGTTATAATTCGTTCACAGAACTACACTAGCATGTGGGGAAACCAGGAGATAACATATCTTTCCCCCTTTAACCATCTGACTTCAGATGTTATGAAATAGCAAGTGGTTTTACTTAAGAGTGTTTGTGTTCACAGAGGTAAAAGAGCTGTTGCCTCTGCTGTTTTGTTAGCTGGAAGAAAAGACCTTGGGCAATGGTGTGAAGAGGATGCATGACTGTTCATTATAAGTTTTTTTCTTACAAATAAGACAGGCTGATAGCTTCCAAATTTCTGTTTTCATAAGAATCCCAGTGGTTTTCTCTGATATTGCACATATTTTGTAAGGAGGGATTGATACTGCACTTACATTTTTATATTTTTCTCATTACATTTGGCTTTTGATTTTGACATGAAAACACAACGTAGGTAAGTGGGAGTATGCATGTGGAGTCAGAGAGAAATTCTTACAGCTGCAGTGTCAGATTTTGGATTCTCATTATTCCACCAAAGATTTCATTATTTATGAACAAAATTCCACATCCCTTATGCAACTGCTTCTGGAAAGACATGAATGAGCAGGTACTGAGTCAGTGCCATAACCAGGGGCTTCTTGCTCACTTTGTAACTCAGAGCACCAAATTTTTTTATTATTTTTTTTTTAAATCTGTTCTTAATCTTAGACTTGTCCAGTTTGGAAGGTTCTGCCAGTAATTTGAACTCCAGCTGGCAAAACTCTTGGAGTCAGGGGAACACTCAAGATTGTCCTCTCTGCCAAGGCTGGTAGCAGGGAAGAGACAGACACACAGAACAAACTTAACAAATCAGCATACAAAAATACATAAAAACTAAGCAAAGCAGATTTCTGCATAGGCATCATGCTCAAACTGGGCTGGAAGATGTTAAACCATTAATTTTGGATGATATTTTCTAATAATTTATTTTGGCTGTAATTCACAGAAAGAATTCACTATTTCCATGTTTTGTTCCTACTTAAAAGAATTTTTTGTTGTTTTGGCTGTTGTTAATGACTCCAAACAATGTTTGTCTATAGGGTCTACGTTCTTCCAGATGCTTAGGAACACACCTAAATATGAACACACAAGCCATACTTCTGAGTGCAGAAAAACTGCTTGAGTGGTTCAAATTAGGTACATGGGTAAAATTTTTTTGGAACTGGTAATGTTGAAAAAACATATATATAAATTATAATACATATAATCTTTAAAATAAACATTACTTCTCCAGAAAGTACATCAATTTATCCTGAAATTATTATTAAACAACGAAGAACATATTAAAATCTTTATTTGGTAATTGCAAGGTAAAACCCTGCCTGAAGTTGTGCAGTTTGATTTCTTTGAAAAAATATTAAGTTTTAATATTGCTCCATTATTTGGATCCTTATTTAAACAATGGTGGAAGAGAAGAGGAAGAAAACACTGTACAGCAAAAGCATAAAATAAATAGAGAGTGAAAAAAATATAGCATCTCTGCAAAGTCATATAGTCCTTCCAAAATCAACTTCATGCAGGTTGTTCAATATAACAGGAATTGATTAAAAAAAAAAAAGAGAGGAAAAAAGAAAAGATAGTCTTTGATATGAGCAGCTGTTGGTGAGATAATTTGCTTTCTTGCTGCTAATATGTTCATGAATTTTATTAGGAAAATCTGCCTCATGTCTTGAACTAGAGGAGGACAAAGGAGATAGCATATTGCAGGCATGATGCAAGGAGTACAGTAATGCAAAACATCTGGGTGGAGTGGACGACAGTTCAAACTGGTGTTGCCTATTAAAAAAGCAACCTTCTCTTTGTTTTGTTTTTCTTTTCCCACAGAAAAAAAAAAATAACATTGATAGACTTCTCATTGAAGAACCACAATTTTTTTTTTTTTTTGATCCACTCAGATAAGTTTGCAAACCTGAATGAAATGTATGAATAAAACTTACAAATCATGTTCATGACAAAGTGGTTTTAGCGGCCCTGTAGTTAATTTTAACCAGAACTGGACTGCACACGGGTTCCACAGGAGGAAATCTGGCTGTTGATTGACAAACTCTTAGAAAATATGTGCTTTTCTTATACCACTATATAAATTTAATATTTATTCATTCATTTATTAATAGAAGCAAATCAAATGCAGTCAGTGTTTTTTCAGGTTTGCATAATAAACATGTACCTATTTTGTCAAGTAATTGTCAGATAGTAAGTCATGAACAATAAATAACTGCATCTCAGGCATAGAAAGGTGAACTTGTGGGACTTCTAAGCATTTCTTGGAAATTGGGAAGCTACATAAGTGGTTGTGAGTAAGTGTACACGATTTCCCAGCAGTGATGAAATAAAGTTACCTTTTTTTTCCACAGGTTTTAAAGTCTCTTCCCATGCCCTCATTTTCTGTCTAGCGCTGTGAGAGGGTATTACGTTTTCGTAGTCGTTCAAACAGTAAACCTGATAGTCACTTAAAGTATGGCAACTGGGGTCTGAATGAGTGTTTGTGTTGGCTGCAAAACCAACTCCATCTGCATTAAGGAAACTGATCCCATGATTAGAAGGGAGAGCTTGAGACTGCTGTTTCCTTTTCATTTTGCCACTAAAAAAGAGCTGTAAAGGGAAAAAAAAAAAAAGCTGGTGAATTCTTTGGGAAGAAATTTAACAGCTAGAGTAGCACACAGCACTTGAGTGCACTCCTCACTACCCAGTTGTGAAGTAAAACTTGTGTGATTTAAGCCAGCCTCATGCAGGCAGAGAGAGGGGAGAAAATGGCAAGAATTTGTTAGATCTTGATTGTGTGAGCACCACCACTTGAATCACATAGGCATTGAAAAGAGCAACAAACATCCATTTAAGCTTGTACAACGCCAAAACGCAGAAATCTCTTGTGTTAAGGCTGTGCTTTTCCTTGGTGGGGTTTCAACAGCTTTGCTCTTTTTTGCTCAACCAAATGTTTTAACTTAGTAAAAAACCCATATATATATATTTATATAAAAGTAGCTAAGTCTTCTTTGTAAAACCACAACAAGATATAACATATGGCTGGGATAAGAATCCATTCCCTTTTCTGCTGGCAAAAAGCACCACCACTTCTAAACACAGCGACGTCATATTTTCTTACCCTCACAATTTCCTTTTCACTTTCACTTCTCATTCAAAGAAGCTGAAATGTCAACCCTTTTTCCTCATTTCCCTACTCTGTAATTCTACACGGTTCTTCTAGAAATTGTAAGCAGTCACCCTCTGGCAAGCCTTTCTACTCCAGGGTGAATCAAACCGTTCTCTTGCAGAGGTGGCTCTTTCAAAGCCTGGTATGTGAAACTAAACAAATATTTGCATGACTCTGGCTTACATGTGCAGAATTCATATCTACAACTACCAAAGGGGCACCTAATTACTCATAGGTGTGTGAAGAGAACTGATTTGTGCATACATACTGCTTATGCTTGAGTATAAACTGTAAAACAGTGTACTTATTTTGATTTCTGCATGCGAGCGGAATAGAATTCTTTGCTTTCTTAGAAGCCAAGCAATATTTTAATTTGCAAGAAGTTATAGATGTAGTCCTGTCTGTCTGTTAAGCAGTGAATCCTCATATACATGGCCTGTTCAATGCATTCTTCTTGTTTTTAGTGTAATTTAAAGACTGTATTTTGCTCTTTGTTTGCATCCTTCTGAGGCTTTTGACTCTCTGTGACTTAGCAATTAACAGCACTGATTTAAGACATTCACATCTTCCACCTGAATGCTCCTATTGCCCCTCTGAAGATTCCTGACCTGGAAGACTGGCAGAAGGGAAGGTGCTTCCACTCTGTGTTTTTCCCAAGTAAAAGGTGTTTTCAGAGCACAAACTCACCTTTTTTGGGAATTTAAAATCCTCTTACAGGCCTTGCAGCATTGGCACAACTTTTCCTCCTCAGACAGTGATAATAATCTGGGGTAGAAGGAGCAGACAAGGAGTAAGGGAACAAGATTCTTTGAAACATGACAATTTGGTTCACTGAAGGACCTTTCTTTGTGTCTCCTGTGAGTCTGAGATAGCTACCCCCTTACTCTGCCCACCACCCAGAGGGTTCAACGCTCCACCTTTTCATGTCCAGCACTCTCACAGAACCATTTCTGCGCGTGGTGAAGTCTCAGAACACTTCCGATCTTTGAAGTGTTTTCCAAAGATCAACATCATTATAGTATTTAGTTTATGGTCTTATGGCTGGTTTACCATTCCCACCTTTCCCCATAATAAATTTCCCTCAGCACAATTTAAATGCAGGGCAGCAGCAGTACATTTTGATGGCATGCTTGATCCTGCTGCTTAAGCATGCTCTCACTCCAGTGAGGGCTCCTTTTTGCACTTGGTAATTATGTGCTGAAAATAAACTAAAGCGATGTTTGACTCCCTTTATGCATTTGAGTTGGATGCTGCAGCAAGTTTTGAAGAAAACCCACAGGTTTGCAGCTCCACTCATTCGTGACATCATGAAATAAACTTTTATGTTCCCAGATCAGCACTGAGCTCTCTGATGGATACTCGTATAACACAAGGAGTTCTAAGGGTAATTATATTAAAAAAAAAAAAAAAAGAATACTGCTACTCTTCTAACTTCATCTGACTTTAAGTTAGATGTTCTGCAGCTTTATATTGTGTTACTGTATGTTATTCAAAGCTTTTAACAACTATATAAAGCCTTTGACCTTTACACTGATTTCTTAGTGTGGCATTTAATTTTTGTTGGGACCTTTCAAACTGAATGAAACTAACATTTATTTGTGTCCTGACTGAATGATTCCTTAACTCCTTTTTTATGTTTTGTTTTGTTTTTTCCCCTTTTTAAGGTAAAAAAGTCACAACACAGCCTACAACTTTTGAGCCTGTGACATCTCTGAGAACTGACAGTGTGAAATCATCACCTGCTGAAGTTACCCTTGAACCTCCTGTCTTTGAGACATCAATTACTGAAGTGCCTGTCCCTCAAACAGAGATCCCTGACTGGGAGGAAACAACCCCAGAGGCTGAGGAAGATACAGAAATAACTACTGAATTGGCTGAGGAAAAAAGGGAGATGGAGGTGCTCATGGAGAACGTTCAGTTAACCACCCTTCTACCTCAGACTGTCACAGATGGCGAAATAAGCACTTACCACACACTGGGAAGGACTGAATATGATGTTACCCCCACGCTAGTAGACAGCACATCTGCAGCTTTGGATCTGGACCACACTTACTCTGAAGCAGAACTGCCCGAGGAACAAGGTAGGTCTGAAAGCATTGAGGACGCTTTCTTGACCTCTATAATTTTTCAGGATAGCACAGCTGTAGATAAGAGTTCCACTGGTTTTTGGGAAGACACTGACACAGGAGATGCACAAAAACACGATGCTGATAATCAGACTGAACAAATAGAAGTGGGTCCTGTGATGACAGCTACAGATAGCTTGTTACTGACTTCCCGGAGTGAGTCTCCTAGGACAGGGACTTCAGTTTCACTGACGAAAGAGAATGAGTATCACGGTGCCCACTCAACACGAGGACCTACAGAAAAGTCAATGGAGGCAAAATCTGACAAGAAACTCACAACTGTTGTAATCCCTAAAGCTGCACTCACTGATCAGTATGACCTTACTGCAGAGGGGGAGGGCAGTGACAGCACCTACACCGTTATGCCTGACAGAGTTTCTGGCATGGCTACTGGTAGTGTCACAGAATCAGGAGAGCCTGCTGCATCAGAGACAGTCTTAGATGAGCATGCAGTAACCACTGGACAATTCTCCACAGCAAATGAGTCAACACCATTTGTTAAATTTAGTTCTGCGACAGTGTTTGATAGTGAGGCATCAGCCCAAGGAAGCAGAGAGGACCTGAGGGATGTGCAGCCTACCATGCCATCTGGAATACCTGTATCCTTTTCTGTATCAACTATTGGTCTAACAGAATCTGAGTCCATCGCTGTCTCAGGAAGCACTGATTCCTCACCAAGCTCTGGAGGAAGCACCACATCTGCTATCCCCGCCTCTCAGCAGATGGAAACATCAGCTGTTTCAGAGGAGCAGGAAAAAACAGAGGAGCCAGAAATGAGACCTACAGATGTTAAGATACCTCATGCCACAGCCACCATCCCTCCTTGTGCAGCAGCAGAGTCTGAAGGATGTTCTGCAAAGGAGAAGTTCACACAGACTCCACCAGCCTCTGAAACGTGGCTGCCAACAGATGAATATCAGGGGTACCTGACAGAGGAGTCATCCCATACTGAGGGAGTACCTGAGTTAGCTACAGAGGAGAGTATCTCTGGAATGGAGCCTACATCCTCTCCAGGGCAGACTGCAGAATATACAATGGACACAGAAGCTCCAGTTTCAGCAGCCACAGATGAAACTGCGACAAGCATGGAGCCAGGGGAGATCACAAATGATGAAGATGTGGTATCAACTGATTTTGATCACAGTAGAGATACTACAGGTGTTTCCCACACAAGCAGCTCTTTGGATTTGGAAATGACCACAGTATCCAAAATACCAGTGGAAGAAAGTAGTGCAACAATAGGGTCCTTTAGCTCCTTCAGTGTTACTGTATTGCCAAGTGCTATGCCCACAGTTGTGGAGGTAACTGAACTTGAAGGAGATGAAACATCAGGGACAAAGGGAACTATTATATTTACAGATGTAACAAAGGTAGATACCGCAGTCCCACAGAAAGAACATGATGCTTCCCTAGTTCCAGTTACTGTAGAGAGTGAGGTCACTAGAGGTATGCCAGTTACTGATCAGACTCCTTTTGGTGGTGTCTTTCATACAGAAGCAACAGAAACAACTGCAAAAGACAGGGAGATGTTCCCAGAGGAACTCTCCACGAAAGATCAAGATAAGGAACCACAAACTGCCACAGAGTCGACCTTATCTGTGACATCTGTCCAAGCACATGAACGAAGGACAGCACCAGGACCTGAATCATCTCACACACCTGTGCAGGAGAAGCAGGATGAGACAGGTTCAGCTTATGCTGAGACATATCCAGCAACAGAAGTATCAGTGCCTGCAGTGAAGTTCACGGACCATGAAGGCATTCTGGGGCCTGATGAAATCAGCACCAGAACCCTGCACCTCACAGTGACTCCTAGAGCTGAAACTGCTACTGATCAAGACCAGAAGGTCACTGAGGTGATGCCCGTGACAGCTGGTACCCAGGAAAGCCGAGGACCCTCCACCAGAGAAGAAGGCAGGGATGCAGTGAGCTGGGAACCTGTGTTACCCCCCCATAAGGTGCCAACAGGCCATTCCACTGTGGAAAGCATTACTCATCTGACCTTGGGAGTTTCTCCAAGCCAAACCACAGAAGGTTCAGGAATGACTGAGGAACCTGAAGAGATTAGACCATCTGTATTTCTGGCTAACGCAACAGATAAGGCGACAATCCTCATTGGTGCAACACCTTCCATTAGTGCTGTAGACCAAACTCAGCCTACGTCGGCAACTAAACCTTTCGTGACCCAAAAGTCTCCCCGCATCATTCCCGAGGAAGAAGAGGAGGTAACAAGCCATGACATCATCGTAATTGATGAGTCTGTTTCTCCCAGCAAAGCCACTGGTGATGAGGATCTGACAGGGAAGACGTCGGAGCCAGAGATCGATAAGGAATATTTCACAGCATCCACTGCCACGGCAGTGGCTCGACCAACTGCACCACCCAAAGTGGAGGAGGCCACAGAGGCTTTGCAACCTCAGGAGGCATCTCCTTCTACTTCACACCCCGATAATGACATAAGAATGTATGTTATTCAAATCACAGGCAATGACACAGGTAAGATTTTACCTTTTAGACCCGCAGTCCACCAGAATGGACAGTTTATCATAACAAACAGGTGTCCTTTAGGATATACTGGAGATGTTTCTTGGATCACTGAAGGATGCAAAGTACCAGTTTTATCTAGACAGCAACTCACTGAATATTGGTAGGTCTATTTTCCTATCCAATAAAAAAAACATCAGAAATGTATTGTATTTTGCGGTAAGATTAATTTCTATATAAGAATGATTATGAAACTGTTGTGCTTCCTCTTAGAAGTCATCATGGCTATAGTCCAGTTTTCTTATTTAATGTTGCCAAGTCACTGATTTAACTTCAGCTATCTGTGAAACAAGCATTTTAATTTCACAGCTTCCATTCCATGCATTACTAGTCCTAAATGAAGCACTAGAATATTTTAACATTCCATTAGTCTGTAGCAATTAACAATGCCATGTACAGTGGAGTCAGCTAAAAAATGGCTAAAGTGCTCTACTGCCTCCTGTGATTTGGAGGAATGGTTTTGTGTTTTTGCAGCATAGAATAATGTTTTTAAAATTAATTTTTGAGAATACGTGATGCAAATTGATATAATTTTTAACTCTGCCACATTTTTTAGCTGATGGTTCTGTACATGTGTATGTAGCTTCAATTCCATGGGTATCCAGAACAGAAACTTCTAAAGTAACAATGAACTGTTGGGTTTTATGATGAATATGTCTCCATAATGCAGTAGCAGATGACTATGCAATTTTACATTAAAGAAACCTGTCAACTGACTACTACTTAAAGATCTCTTGGTAAAATCATATTTTTTAAAGTGATATGTGAAAGAATGGACAATCAGGAGAAAGCACAGAATGTTGATAGGTTCAATGGTGTATTCTGTTTAATTATTTTATAGTTTCATAGTAATTGCTTTATTTTTTGAAGGAATGCAGTAGAAATGGAATGTCTTATATACCTTAACTGCATGCATTGCTTTTGAATGGTTGTGTAAGAAACTGTTTTCTGATTGGTTCTCGGCCATAACATCCGTATTTCTGAAGAACTCATCNTTCCAAAATCAAAAGTCAGCAGTGGTTCTCTTGAGATGTGCCATATCCTTGTTGGACTTTTCATACAGTGGTTTTATATATTTATTCGCTTTATGCTTTTTACCCCCCTTATACTTACAAGCTGTAAATCTGCACAAGTTGTATCAACAGTAGCTTTGTCTTCTGTTTCAGAAAATGATAGTTTGGTTGTCTTAGCATTTAAACACTCCTTTTCTTTCTGTGGTATTATCATTGTTTTCTCTGAAGCTTTATCTATTATCAGTGTCTTGGAAGTCTCCACTAAAGGAGACAAGTCCAGTAAGTCAGAGCAGAAGGGGAACTTCTGAAGACTAGAGTTCAACCACATATTAAATACTTTTGTACCTGTAGAAATTTTATTAATTTGACTTAAAAATGAATAGTTGGACAGTGTAGTAGTTAGTGTTAGATTTTTGAGTTACAATAGAGTTTATTGCAAAAGGGAGGGTGGGTTGTGCTGGGTAGCTTCATATTCCTGGTGGATGGAGGGAAATAGGATGGTTTGGAAAGATGTGGATGTAAGATTTCTCTGCCTATGCATTAAGGAGAGTCTTATTTTACATCTTTTCTTTTCTTTNTTTTTTTTTGGCTGGTTGATTGTTTTGTTTTTTGTGTTTTTTTTTTTCCAGAATGATGTGTGTACTGAGATTCATTAAATAAGGATTAAGTTCAAACTAGATTATTTAAAGGACATTGGTTTGGTGTGTAGATGTTCTTCATAGCTATTCTTGCTTCCCCTTGGGTGATCAGGTCTTTAGGACAAACTTTCTGCAGGATTTGCCTTCTTCATCTTCTCAAACTTTCAAAGCTCTGCATGCATTTCCCAGCTCTATATGTGCTTATGCATGAGGGTCTTTATAAGCACAGTTAAAGTTCTACATTCTTAAAAAGTCTTCCTTTGAGAATTACTTCTTGATCATAGAAAAGCAATTATATTTTCTTGAAATATTACTAAATTCTTGGTATGACAGTATCTGTATTCTCTTTAAACTTAAAGAACTTCGTCATGTATCCAAAACAATGTTAAAAAGGAGTTTCCTTTATTTTTCTGTTTTCGGACCTTGTCAGTAGGAATTCCACCTCTTATATATCCACAGAGAAAATGCATCTTATCCCTACTTACTTAACACAACTTAAGTTAGAGAGGCCAAAGATTTATTCTGTCTGATTGGATTGGTGATTTCTTTTATTTCTACAGAAAATCTGAAAAATCTCGTCAAGCCTATTTTCACTTCATTGTTCCTCAGTCCATAAACTTTTCTTTGTGCTGAAAAAATATGTATGGGAGGTGATGAAGAGGACTGAATTTGGCAAATATTAGTAATATGCCTTTCACTAGGACATAGTTTAGCCTCTTACTGTATCACTCTTTTTGATAATTGGTTCTCAGTCATAAGGAACTACGTAACTGTACCTCTGACTGTTTATTCTCAGCTGAATGGGAACTAGAAATAGAGTTTTCATAATTACATCTCTGGTAAAACAAAGATTTTTTTCCTCCTATGGCATGTTTTCAAGGTAGTACAGAATTCTTAAATAAAATTAATTAGTGAATGTTGTATGCAAAGGCCTTCATGAGTTAAGAGTCCAAGAGTGCCTCCTAACACAAGACAGCTTGCTTACCAAAGGCCTTCAAAAACCAGCAATGATATGAATGAGAGGTTTGCAGTACAGAAATCATTGTCTACAGACAAACATAATATTTTCACTTTTGTGTATGCACAAGTGCTGGAAGCATTTATGGGATTTCTTTTCCCCCTCTTTCTCCACCTCCTTGTTATTCAGCTTTTGCCAGGAGTGACAGGTTCACAGTGGAGGGGGCTCAGCAGAAATTCAGCACCACATTTTCTTTCCTATCAGCCACACCACTCACAGTAAAAATTTGCTGTTACACTAAGACAGATGAATATTGCTCCCTGCAGCTCCATTTGCCACCTGTAGCTCAGGCACAACAATATTTAAGTGCTCCATGGAGATGCTATTAGGCTTTGTTAGTCAGGAGCAGTATTCTGTACTCCACTCAGGAGAGAAGGGTCATGCTACATGGGTGGAATTGTGAGAGTTGCAGATGTTTACAGCAGTTCCCAGAAAGCAGGACAGAGTGTATCCCATGGAGAACAGTGATCCCTTTGCCCTGGGTGGGTGTCTCACCTCCTGTGGAATGTGGTGGGAGCAGCACTGGGTCAGGTGAGTTCACCTATGGCCTTACACAGGTAGAAGGAGAAGAAGAAACGAGTCTTTGCACCTTTCTTCTTATTCTCAGGCCCTTCCTAAACGGGCACAAACTTTGGTGGAACACTTTGAAGTCCTTGGCTGGAATGTGCTGCCGATGTGTGGAATGTGTTATGGATGTATGGAATGTGGGGGACATATTCTTCATTATTGTTGTGGACTCAAGCTGCACTCAAAAGATGTCGAATGTTGACTGGGTTAAATTGATTTAAATGTAGTGGCAAGGATATTTGTCTGTCTTAGATGCACATCCTCTTTAATATGAACTTGTTCAATATAGAACTGACAGTTGATTTTAAATATTTTCCTTTCTTTAATACATTAAGCCCTTAACATTTATTAGACCAGAAAAAGTTTCTCCTAGAGGACTTCTCTCCTTATCCAAGAAGTAAATAACTACACTCTTAGCCTTCAGAATGCATGTTTGCAATGAATTAAAACCTTCATAGAGAAAGTTTCAGTTACTTTTAGATTAAAAAAAGAAAAAATACCCTGGAAACAGAAGTGATTTGGAGGCCTGGTGGAAGGTCAAGCTCATTAGCTTTAATTCTGGAAAATGCCTTCAATTGCTAATAAGAAAGAACACACAGCTGAATAGATTAAGCTGCTTATTTGTGTAAGAATACAGCAGTTTTCACTGAGAAAATGTATTGTGCAAACAATCCATGCTCTTCCATGTGGGCAAGTGTGAAGCAGGTGCACAAATTAATGAGGGTAATAAGACAAGATTTTTTCTGACAGCACATGGGCAGATCTAGGGCAGGTGTTTCAATTAAAGGGGAAAATATATTTGTACATGGGGAAACATCCCTTTTTTATGCTACAGAAAGGACCACGCACATGTTTCATAATGGAAGGATCTTGGGAGTTTCATCTGCTTGAGTGGAACGAGAGGATATTCCCTCAGGACTGTGACCGTGTTGTGAGGGTGAGGAAGCAGAATAGCCCTGCACTGTGAGGTGGAACCACATTAACAGCTTTGCATGGCATCAGATGGGAGAGGGGGCTTTGTCTCTCACTGTGAGGATGCAAAACCTGTGCCCTGCAGAGTCCTCGTTGCTCGGATGTGTTGTAGTGGTGAGGGCTGATGCTGGTGCTGGAAGGTATTGGGTTAGCAGCTGGGGAAAAAAACCCAAAGCACCTAAACCCAAACCTGAAGGAACTTTCAGCTCATAAAGCTTTTATGAGCTGAAAAATGCTTGTGGGGGTGTTGTTTAACAGTGGTTGAGGGGATGCTGGAAACAACTCCTGTCTGTATCAGGAGCGATTTGCACACCTGCATTTTTTGGAGACATTTAAAAGTCTTTAGTTAGTGAATGTGTTTCAAAGTGCTTATTGGACCCTGGGACTCACACCAGCTCTGTCTGGTTTCTTGTCCCCTCCAGCTTTGAAGAGAGTGAAATTGCAGGAACTTGTGCTTTGTAGATGTGGAATTTTATGGAAAGAGGTTACAAACCTTTGTGTTTCAACATGTAATTCTCTGACATGCATATTTCTGTCTTAGCAGTGTGAGAGGGCATGTGAAATTTGAATGAAATGCAGAATGGTAATGAGTCATAGTCATAAACCTTAACAAAGAAGGCAGAATAGAGTCTTTTCAGGTCCATCTTAGGCCTTGCCTTAAAATTCATTTAATCCTGTTGTCTTCACAGCTCCTTCTGGAGGGCTGTCAAAGACCATCATGGCTCTCTTTAAGCCTGATTCTAATATCTAGCCTGAATTGCTTCTTGGCCAGTTTATACCCGTGTTTATTCTTGCCAGCATTGTCTTTAGCTTGAATAGGTCTTTTTTCTTCCTGACACTTATCCCTTGATACTTTTATTTCTCTGTTCAGTCATAGAGAATAACCATGTCCCCTTTTTCAGCCCTCATTTTGCTCATTTCTGAGGGTTGGATGTGTGCGTGGGAGAGTGAGGACGCATTGGTACCATGCTGGGAGGAAAGATGCTGGCTCTGTCCTGGAGGCTGTGGATGTTGGGACAGCCGGAGCGGATGAGGATGTGGAGGGATGGGAGCAGCACAACTCAAAATGCCATTTCCAGGCAGCACTCACTTGCAATAGAGACAACTCAAAACTTGCAGCATGTATCTGTCTGCACCTGTGCCCACATTGTTCTCTTTTAAACTATTTTATTTATGCCCACTGGCAAATAATCTATCTGGACGCTGTTCTTTGTAGTATACACATACGTGCTAGGTACAATTTTTGGTGTACCTTTAATGAAGTACATGCATCAATTACTGTGTTAGAGAGGCTTCGGCTGAAGGAGATGAGACTTTGTGTTTTCTATGAAGAAATCAGCATTTGTTTTTTCTCAAATGAAGAGCATATGCTACTGAAAACCTACTGTTTATTCATAGGACTGTTTCAAATCAAGGTTTATTGTAAGGAAATATGCTGTAGGCTGACCTGAACTCCTTTCTGGTGGGGTGTTGAAGCAATAGTAAAAGTGGCCTCACGTGGGCTGGACCAATTTCCCATCTTATTAAATGTAAAATCTCCTATTTGTTTAATGTAGGGCTGGGCTTGTCTCCTTATGGACTGTAATGTTCCAATGCTCATTTCCAAATGAAACAGATTTGTCAGCATCCAATAGGCACTGAAGCAATTTTCATGTCCTGAATGACCAAACTCTCTGTGTTACTCACAAAACCTGGCGCAGAGACAGCCACGTTCTTCATGTTGTGTCTCAAGTAACTGAAGTGTTAAACTCTAAATAACGTGGCCAGATTCTGATATCATCTTCCCCAGTGTAATTACACCATAGTAATTCCAATGAGGTGATTGAGAGCAGAGTTGTTATGGGGATGTGGGGATAGTAGGCATCAGAACCTCTTCTTAACACGTATTGCTTCTGGATCATTGCATAATTAGGTGATTATTTTTCTTTAAAACACATTTGAGTCACATGCTCAGCCCAGACTGCTAGACCTGTTGTTTAATTAAACCAGCTGGAGGTTTTCTATATTAGAATACCTGTTTTTCCACTGGTGGTGTGGAGGGCTTTTAAAAATAGGTTATACACCATCTCATATAAATCTTATTTAAAATGTAACAACAATGATGCCCTGTATGAAAACAAGACTTAACAAGCAAGTAATTTTAATAAATTCAAGCTTTTTGTACACTTCTTTTTCCAAAACAAAGAAGGGGGAAAAAAAACCCCAGCCCCATATCCAACAGACCTGAAACTTGATACTTAGAAAGTTTCACAAGGAGCTGAGACTGAATGAATAGATGATCTTCAGGCCACTATTGCCGGCTCTTCCTAAAGTCTTGTTATGGAACAATAATTTCTTCTTCCACATTCCTTTCTAGACCTCCATAGATACAAGGAGCAGTGTCCTCACATTAAATACTGTTCAGAGGATGCCTACACATTCCCTGCTGTTTTTGCATTGTATCCAAGGAAACGTCTCAGATCTAGACATAGGGATTACACATTTCTAGCTTTCTTATAGCTCTTTGTCTATTCATGAGAGAAATGAAGGAATTTTATTCATAGGTACAATGTAGTTTTTCATACTTCTGTTGTGAAGAACAGGAATCCTTTTAGAAGTTTTGTTTGCATGTGGAGAAAGCCTTAAGAAATCCTAATGCAGAAAAGATGAGCTGTCTTTTGCATGGTGATGAAATATGAATTAATTTTTTTTGTTTTTGAGGAAAGTGGTTTTCTGCACCAATGTTTTCTGAATGTATCCAGACTAACTTTCTGAGCATGTAGTTTTCAGGGGGTTTTTTTGTTTGTTTGTTTTTTGGTTTTTTTTTCCAGTTGTTCTTTGCATGTTTTAGATTTACTGATTAAATTAATCCCTGCTAATCCAGCTAGTCTGTTTCCTATCTCCCTCTTTTGGGAGGTTCTTAGGTGATGAATTTGAGCAATGATATTCAAAATACCCAGTGGTGTCTTTCAGGATACTTGTGAATTTTTTTCCTGGCACAAGTGAGGATATGACCAAAGTGGCTGCTGCATGTTTTGAGTTGCCTTTGGGGACATGTTACTGAAGTTATTGTTTTTCTATGGAGCAATTAATATCTCTTTTAAACTGCTCAGCCAATTAGGACTTTTCTGACCAAGCTTGTATTACTATTTTTGCTTAAATGAGGAGAATTCAGTATGAAAACTTTTTGCTTCTTGAGGAGCAGTTGGAATTTTATTTGTGATCAGGAAGGACCTTACCTTCCAGTAGTCCATGCCTTTGTTACACTTCATTTTGACACCCAGCATTAGCTTGAAGACTGTATAAGAAACATTAATTTTTAACATTAAACCATAGTCTTGGATTTCTCATGCAATACCTCATCAAATAAGAGTTCCATAGTTTCAGTGGGTGTTTTTTTTGGCATCGGGAGAAGAATTTCCATGTATTTGATGTTTTTTGGGGATTTTTTTGGCCAAAATAACAACAAAGAATATGCCTATTTGTACAAAGACTAGCATAAGGATTTTTGACCATATTTTATTGTGGGATTTTGTCTAAACCACTTTTTTTCTTTCTTGGAAGTGAAGATTAAAATTGCTCTGGGGTTACTTATATATTTACTACTCCAGCTTGCAGTGAGTTCCATTGACATGTTTAATTAAATATAAAGTATTAAAAGCAAAATTCACGAGTCCTTTGGAAATGCTGTGCACACTTGATCCAACAGGCAGGCAAGGACTAACCCAAAATGTTACTCAACCATGTATTTGTTCACACTTTAATTGAATTATTTGACTTCTTGGCCTACATGTATTTTCTCAGTTTATTGTGCTCACATACAGAGCCTGTCAGGTGTGACCTAATTCTATAGTGAAATCACCATGTACAGGATGGAGTTTGTCCTAATGGGTTTATAGTCAAAAATACATTTCCCTCTGCTGATTTTTAGTGCTGCACTGATCTTACCACAGTGAGGCATCTATTTTCAGTTGTAATTGATTGGAAACCTTTGTTCCCAAGTATTGTCCAACAAAAATGTCTTTTTCAAAATCCCAATGGTTTCTAAAATCAAATAAATATTTTTTCTAAAACAAATATTCCAGTTTTGCCAATGAAAAAGAAAACAAAAAACCCAAAAAGCAAAAAAAATAAAAACACCCCAAACCCCCCCACAACACCAAAAACAACCCCATCTAGATGAAAAAAGTTTTACCTTTAAAAGGAAAATCATGTGATTAATGTGGTTAAAAAGAAGCTCATGTTCTGTATGCATTATATGAAATCGTGTCTGGAAGAGACTCATACTTGTGTCATTCCATCTGCCACACTGGGGTCTTTACAGCCATATGATGGTTTAACTGGTAATCTGGTTTTATCCCTAGGCTGCTTTGGTTGTTTAATACCCAAAGCAATCTCATTTCCTACCCCCTATTGCTAAA